>LD349790.1:0-37958 GCA_001465055.1 Ptychodera flava | reverse complement strand
CACCTGTTGTTACACTTTCATTTTCAAGATGTCCGCCCCGCCACGTTGTCGGTTGTTGGAACGCGCCTATTCTGGCTCTCCATGCGTCAACAGTGATGCCCATCTTCCAAAATTTTCGAGGAAGTATTCCTATATCCTTCACAAGTCTTAAACTGATGTCTCTTCTACGCTACTTTGATAGTTTTTATGATAAAATTGACTATTCAGGTTACTGCCTTCTGATGTCAGGGGTTAGCAAGTCTTAGATAAGCTAGTGTTGTATCAATTTGAGCAACTATTCCAAAGAGACCGTTGAATTATGTGTCAGGACATTAATGGTCAGGCAATGCCAATATTTAGTATGGAGTAATCATTAGGTATATCATGAATTAGTCCAGGCGAAAGTATGGTTAAAAGTAGTCTTTCTCAGTCAGACGGAGCATTCTGGATTTTAAGAATGCAATATTGTTAAATATGTCTTACAAACAAGCTCTCACAGATACACAGACGCCATTGTAGAATTTTATAATGACAATACAGCTATTTGAAAAATTACGATCAAAATAAAAGGTATACAATACTAATAAAAAAAAATAGAATGTGGCCAGCAGCATGCACCGTCCAGCTCTGCAAGTATTGCTGAGATACAGTAAGGAAGTGGGAGATCGAGAGATCAAAACCAGAACAGGACCACGTCTGTGAACGCAGAAAGGTGGGCAATTTCAAACCGATTTTCAAGGTGTTATTCTACTAACAGACATCACGAACAATTGCCGGGAAATGTCTAGCATGCGAGAATTAACAACCAACAACATGCCAGTTCAATGGAACCGACACAACGTAAACGAGTTTTCGAACGCAGAAAACAAATCAGTATTCAGTAGGACCAGCTCAACTTTTATATTCACAGTCAGGTATGCAGTTGCGGTGTAAGACAAAGGGACATACCATTTTTGGAGTGTTTGCTTTGTTGATGGATAAGAAGATAACTCTTTTCGGGTGACATTAAGGGAGTAGGAACAATGGAACAAATTCAAAACTAACAAAACCACTGGACTGGTTAATCTTGCACTTTTGGAAACTTCGTTGAAGCCAAATCTATTGTACGACATGGTGTAAAGAAAGAGGGGTTAAAAATAGAACCAAAGCAAATAGGTGATACTAATGCCTAACCCTTCTCCGTTGTTATTAAATACTGATTGGTTGACGTCATCGTGAATAAAAGAAGTTGGTTTCGGTTCATTCGTTCTCACACGTACAACATTTACAATAAACAAGCAGAGATACCCCTTATCTAGACAATGCAAAACGGATTCATTAGTTAGTACAAAAAAGAATCCCGCCGTTCTTGCGTCTTCAGTATCAACGACAACGATTCGGTCTCGTAATATTCGACTCTTGCTGACATTTTGGAAATGACCCTGCATTATCGTTAAGATTTCAGTGAGTTTATTTTTTAGGATGATATATGTCGGTTTTCAAATGAAAAGATAATAATACAAAGCAGAAACGTTACTGCAGTTATAACTTTTTTCATAGGCGTATTTCAAAGTTGTTGTCTGTTTTTCATTTTACTGCTGTCATTATTTTCAAAGTTAATTATAACTTCTATTAGGTAACTTGAAAAATATAAAGATTGAGTACTTCTCATCCTCCATGATCTGTCAGTATAATTTTTCACTGACATACATATCAGTGCGCATGTTATGTTTCTAATCTGCATGTTCCGGCATTTACGATCGCATAGACTTTCAGCACAATTGTGCATTGGTGTTTCAGCGGAATCGAAATCAGGAGGTGTTGCTGCAAGCGCAAAACACAATACACTATCTACATGCATTTGTTGTCAAGGAAAAAGATAAAAACGTTCAAAGGCAAGACCTCAAAATAGAATCAAGAAACAGAGATACAGACGAACACACAGGAAAGAGGAACAAAGAACCAAACATAAAGTAGAATGAACGTGAGGGAAGTTCAAGAAGACAGAAATAGAAACTACGATATAAACAGTACATTACTTTACGTAGAAAAGTACTCGGTTGTTGATTATCGACTAACCTGAAACAAACTATTTCTCATAACATCGCGGGCAAAACTTGTATTGGCCATCACTGCACCGAACCCAAATGCATATTCTCCAATTATAATAATTGATCGTTGTGATGGGAATATTAGGCATTAAACTCAGCCAAAAGTCACGGCACATTCACTATATCCACTATATCTAACCTTTTAATTTTTGTCCCTTTCATATTGCTTGGCCTTACGTCGAAGTCTGAGTGCTCGATTAGACAGTAACAACAAACAAAATCTTGAAAAAGAATAAAACATGATGTTTAATTTTAACATATTGCTACAACAAGGTCTTTTGTTTAGTTGCTTTGTGTAAAAGATATGTAATGCAGTCACCGAATGTTACTCACATCTACGTAGTGCCATGAATCTAATTAATTGAAACAAAGAGAGCACGAAGAATATGATCATAAGAATGCATTCAGGATGTACCAAATTTTAAGACTTATCAGAGAAAATTCTGAGAACGGTAAAACCTGTAGACAATTTCCTTGAAATAGTCAATTAAATGATGACACATCATTAGAGGTACATGTATTACATTAGAATTCTGTAAAATTGCTGAGTGCAGACGCTTGGTGGAACACAGCTAAAGTTACAATTATATTCAGTTAGCCTTCTTTCAAACGTTAGTCAAACGTCTTTGGGCTCTTAATATAGCATTCCGACTATAAGGATAAATAAAGAAGTAGAAAAAAGTGAACAAAGGAGAGAAGTAATAGGGAATTTATAAGGAAATGAGAGGGGAAGAAAACGATGAGAATTAGAAACAATGAAGCTTATATGAATAAATTAGCAATGACGGAGAACAAGTTATACACATAGCCAAGAATATAGTTTTGGAGTGCATCCAACAGTTTCGATGGCGCAAACAGAAATATGAGATCAGAGGTTGAGGTAACATGTAGAAAGTCTGTCAATAACATAAGCCTGTGTACTCTGGAAGCAAGGGTGTACCTGATTAAGTGAACAGTGTCGGAGTCAACGTATTTTCACAAAAAGCAAAATAGAATCCATGACGATCACAAAAAGACCTGTATTACGAGTAGTAGCAAACAGATCGACATTGCTATGACTTGTTTGAAGCTATCATTCCATATTTGACATGTATTGTGAAATATCTCGCATATAATCCTTGTTAAAGATTTAGCAACAATATGTTGTTAAGATTTAGCGTATACATCGTATAGAGCTTCAAACATTGCTGATTTCGGATGAAATAATTCGGCAATGACAATGCAATAATCGTATTGATTGGATTAAACATGCTAAAAGTAGACTCAAATGACTCGTAAGCGATAAGTTCAATAACCCATACTGATATTTGCTTTCAGAAATCTTTACAGGTAGTAAAAGTAGTATTGATAGAAGGGTTAAAAACTTACACGGCTTTTCTTTTAAACACATGCGAATACAAAGGTCATATTGAAATGTTTATCATGACAAAAACACATTACTGGAATAACACCTACTGAAATAACAGGCAATGAATGACCTCATAATCACCAACATTAAGTTTAGGCTTGGAGTTCACAAGCTTTTGGTAACTATTTCCGACAGGAGTGGATTGATCGAAAGAGCGAAACTGGAGCAGACTTAGACTGAGACAGACGGAAAGTCAATTTAGTGAGAAGTCGACAAACAGTGAGTAGTAGCAAAAAGCGAATAGTCCCTGGAACACAGTGAGGCTTAATGACCTGAATCAATACTACAGAAGACCAGAAATGGCTGTGCATAAAGTACTGGCTACTACACGCAACCAAATTACATAAATGTGCGGGAACTTCTTAGCTCTTACTGTGGAATAGTGATACACGAACACAACACCAAACAAGCTTGCTTAAATATCAACTCTTAATTGCCCAACTAGCCTGTCTTATCAATCAATAAAGTAAAAAACCTGTGTTACATACGATAGATAATATTTTTACACGCAAAACGCGCATGTATAATTAAATGAACACTGATTGGAAACACCTTTAAATTTAGTGAATGCAGGGAAAGTGTACTTTTAAGAAGCACCAATTCTTAGAACTTAAAAGACCATACATAATCATTTGGACTCTTTCACAAAATTAAAACATGTACTAAATAGGACAAGTAGGTTGTTATACACGGTAGTAAGAGAGGCAGCTACTGAAAAGAGATCAAAGCGCATACTATTTGAAAAGTATTTACTTAATCAGTAGAGCTAGAAATTATACGATTGGTGGTGTCGAAACTACTAGTTGTTTTCTAAACAGATCATTTCTCTGCTTTTGTGTAATATCAAGTCGTAAATTTGTTTGGTGACTGGATTATATCGCGCTGTGATCCAGATGTCAAACCATTTAAAAACAAAACGCGTGAAAAATACTGTCAAAACAAATAGGCGATGTTGATATATCCCTTCTGTGCTCGAAAGATAGCAATGTTTTAGCACAATCTAGAGAACGTATGTTTTGCCACGTATTTGACGCTATAGGTTCTCAGACACGGAAAGACAAACACTCCGACTTTGGTCATCTTTTGGCTCTATCGATTTTTTCTGTATATAAAATGGTCCTGAGCATGACACACAAATCCTTCTGCCAGCGCTAAACGGACAATGGTTTAAGCGAATACAATTGTAATGTATGAATGTTCGAAGGGGAACTATTCTTACATTTGATTACAAGTACTTGCATTTTCATGATCAGTTGCTGGCACTTGATTTACCAATGAAAAGAGCAATAGCACTGACTCCCATTATATGGAATGCTGTGCTTACTTTACCACTTTCGTTTGTTTTATGTTGTTGTGACGTTAAATCCTCGCATTTATGACAGCCTTTAAGCACACTGTTATTGATTGAATAGCAAAGACAGACAGAGTAAAAGAAAGAAAGAAAGAAGAACGTCAAGAAAAAAGGACAAAATGGAGAGAACAATAAAAGAATTATAAACGATAAGCATAAAGAGGCACTGTAATGACGTCTATTAATATTTCAGCTCAGAGTTTACTTCGCAATGAGATACTGTAGAGATCAGACCAGGTAGCCAAGGATATCGTATTGTGACGTAGCCACTCGATAGTTAATATTATATGATATTTTATGACTTGAATTTATGACAATGACTGTGACCTATAGTAACCTCTTCTGCACGTGGTGCATCGTGAGAACGATTCCCTTGTTTATTTTCGTGACCTTTGATGTAACCGTTCATCCGTCTTTAGTGAACGTATTGTTTTGACAACAGCTTAAGTCATTAACACCGACCGGACACTTAAGGAAGACCTCCTGCGTTATGTTGACAGATGTACTGATGGGAGCGACCTTCCTGTCTTTCACTACAGTAACTACTGACTTTCTTTTAGTTAATTATAGATGCATACCAAAGTCATGACAATATGCAGATGCAGAGACGATTTAAGTTGTATACTTTCTAGACAGAGAGACACTTCACTTCACTTCACTTCACTTCACTTCTTGAAGCATTCCTGTACAGAGATGTAGACGCTCTGAGACTTTGACGTACTGACCTAAGTGAGAAGCCCAGTCTGTTTGACTGTGGTGAACCATGTCTTTGTAGAAGCAGTATAACCTGTTGAGAACCTGTTGCGACGCTCGAGACGACACTGACTGTGACTGATGCCTATTATATTAGACTAGTGTGAGACATAGAAGTTTTACCGTGTAACTTTATGTTACTCAGCTGAATAAAGTGCTACGACTTAGAGTGTATTTCGGTGTACCGTTGCCGTCTCTTATACGTCTACTGCCCGACGTTTACAGTGTACGTACCCGTCGATAGCTACATCACAACCACGCTACGTGACACATTTGGTGTGCAGCGGTTTGGATCGACTCAAGCCAGCGCCTTCTACTCGACGTGATTTTGGTGCCGCTCATCTTTCGAAGGATTGGTACGTGTTGCTCGAACATTGCTTGTATTATTATGCCAGGCCGTAGACAACGATCAATCGACATCCCTGCTGCAAGATATCCTGATATGGCCGGATATACCGAAGCCAGAACTGTTGTAATTCCATCAAGCTTTCATGGAAGACTTGGTGACGACGTTGAAATATTGCCTGCCTATCTACGAGAATTTGCAGCAGAAATACGGACATTGAACGATCTTAGAATTTGTGCTTATTACGAAGAGACATATGAAATTGAACCTGTAAATGAACTGTTGATGTAATTCACATTGTCACCGACGACGACGACGACTATGGCGCGTGTAGCAGTAGACGATAGTAGCAGTAGCAACCGGGTGATGATTCCAACGCGCGGAGACGATCATCAGCCCACGTTCCGGTCTGTAGTTGACGAAGGCCGAGGTTCCGGCAGAGGCTTATTACTGTCAACCGGCAACAGGAGGCGTTGACGCGAAGGTAATTCGTAATGCCGTGGAGATTTGTTTTGAAGTTTCTGACGACGATGATGTTATTGTATGTGTATCGAATTTGGGTGCTGAAAATGACAACGTGTGTAATAATGATGATCATCCAGTGAATGCCCGTTCTAGGCAGATGTGCCTTGGCGAGGACCGATGAAATTGCGACCCAGGCGAATTACTGGAAACGGGCCCGGATGAGGTGTTGCCCGAAAGGTAATTTGAGGAGCCGCGTGAATCTTTGCGATATGACAGATGTGTCTGCCGAGCAGCCAGGACAGCTGGATGAGCTGTGTGTGGAATACAACATTTTTACGGACATTGACGAAGATAAAAGAAGACGGACGTGTGTAATATTGTAGTGACAATACGAGAATTAACCACTTGACAATGCAACTCCTGTATATGTAAGTACCTGCTTGCCAGTGAACTGATAGAAGCGAATACAACCCATGTACGTATGAGCGATGATTACACTGAAAACATTATCAATGACTCTGTAGTTATTGTTTACGAACAGACTCTGTGGTATTGAATTTGAATCATCATTTGAGAGTATTGACAACATTTGATTTAAAAGCGAATATAAATCGACCTCTTACGAACTCTGAGAAATGATTGCAACTGTAGTGCACTCTAGTACATAGTGTTCTGTAACACGTGTATTCATTAATTACTTTCTGTTGTAAGTTTATGATTTTGGACTTTGTTGAATCTGTTTTGTTTTGTTTTGTTTATTGTTTTGTTAATTTTTGATTTGTAGATCGAGCGAGGACGCTTTTCGATCTTGGTTGGGAAGTGTGACGTAGCCACTCGATAGTTAATATTATATGATATTTTATGACTTGAATTTATGACAATGACTGTGAATTATAGTAACCTCTTCTGCACGTGGTGCATCGTGAAAACGATTCCCTTGTTTATTTTCGTGACCTTTGATGTAACCGTTCATCCGTCTTTAGTGAACGTATTGTTTTGACAACAGCTTAAGTCATTAACACCGACCGGACACTTAAGGAAGACCTCCTGCGTTATGTGGACAGATGTACTGATGGGAGCGACCTTCCTGTCTTTCACTACTACCGACTTTCTTTTAGTTAATTATAGATGCATACCAAAGGCATGACAATATGCAGATGTAGAGACGATTTAAGTTGTACACTTTCTAGACAGAGAGACACTTTACTTCACTTCTTGACATATTCCTGTACAGAGATGTAGACGCTCTGAGACTTTGACGTACTGACCTAAGTGAGAAGCCCAGTCTGTTTGACTGTGGTGAACCATGTCTTTGTAGAAGCAGTAGAACCTGTTGAGAACCTGTTGCGACGCTCGAGACGACACTGACTGTGACTGATGCCTATTATTAGACTAGTGTGAGACATAGAAGTTTTACCGTGTAACTTTATGTTACTCAGCTGAATAAAGTGCTACGACTTAGAGTGTATTTCGGTGTACCGTTGCCGTCTCTTATACGTCTACTGCCCGACATTTACAGTGTACGTACCCGTCGATAGCTACATCACAACCACGCTACGTGACAGTATCAAGGGGTTAGCTTTATCAATTTGGAGAAGGTCCAACGTTTTCAATGAATTGTACACTATTGACAGTGAGCGATCAAAGGTTGATATAACATATTAAAGCCAAAGTGAGATGGTCATCAATAATTGAAGTCTAAGCCTGCAAGCCGGCGAGTGTCAGGTGATTCTAGGGAATCGAGTTAAACTTAGCGTAATTTCTATAAATAGTATTTAAATAATATAAAATGATATTTATCAGAGAACGTCCATTTGTAGCTATATTAGAAAGCAATGCATAACCATAGATTATTGAATAATTGAGATTTTAGGCTGATCCTTTGGTATGGGCAGCGTTGTTAGAATGACAAATTTATGAAACGGTTCAGATCGCTGATTTTTGTTGTCATAAATTAGCAAGGATCATACTAGTGATGTATTAATTTCAGTACCTCTGTCAAAGAAAACGTTTGCCATTGTCAAAAGACATCAATGACGAGACAAATAGTTAATCAATTAACTTTATTTTAATGATTTCAAGTAACTAATTTATTGTAATTTGAAAAAGGAAATCCCCGATGACAAACAATTCATTGATTTGTTCATTTATGTCTTAATATAAAAGGCAATTCTCGTAAAAAGGTTAAAACACAATTATGCAATCATTTAATATAAAATCGACACATTTATTTGTAAAGTTAAAACGTTTTGCATCAAGAATGAAAAGTGCAGCAGTTAGAAAACAGCGGCTGGTAAACGAGCTATCATCAAGCACCGCCGAGCTATCATCAAGCACCGCTCTTAACGCAATACGTTAGAGTTTCTCATTAAATTATTCGAGGAAATGAAAAGAGAAACGAACAGTAAACGGCATCACCCCTCTCACAATAAATATAGAGACTGTGCTACTAAAATGAAAATATGGATAAAAAAATGTTATATTTGCCAACTGGGTTGATTGAGATTGAACGACTTGAAATAATTACTTTCTTCTTCTTCGGTGCTAATAATGCGATTATTAAAAAAAGAAACATGGCATCAATGTTAGGACCAGAGTTAGGACCAGAGTTAGGTGAAAGGTTTTACGTATAGTTTACGGGAAAAAATTCATTCAGCCTTGCATGTGGATTCATCATAGTAAAGACCAAGGATCTACACTATAAACTCGTCAAGAAAAACCACATGTTTGTGACAGAAATTTTGACAATGTAAATGTAAGCTAAATTTAATGACGTTTATGAATCGTAGTCATTCTATTCTCCTTAAATTACGCAACCGTGGCATACAACTGTTACAAAGGGAAAGTGCTCGCGTCATTGCATTTTCTCATAAGATAAAAATGATAATTTGATAATTATCACAATCTATTTAGCATGTACCCAACCATTAAACCTCTTCAAATAATTCTTCTGAGTACCAAATCGATTATTACTCAGGTTTAATAAGGAATGCATTTCGATATTGTACCATACATCTGTATCATGCATCACAAACGTTACTGCACGAGCATTGTAATACATGACAAGAAAGAGAAAAACGACGGATGCGTTTGTCGATATCGACTTTCTAGCCTTATATTTAATAGAATACATATGCTTAGCTACATCAAAATTGTATGTAATGGAAGAAAAAGATATGATGTAGGATATGTGTATTTAAAAATAGTCCCTTTATCTTCCGGGCTTCTGGCACAAATTAAAGATTGAACTTAAATTATTTTCTCTTAAACCACCACCGTATGTAACTTGATCAACAGTCGTCGCTTTTTGTTGTTTCGCTTTGTTCTCAGAGAATCACAAATTGATAAAAAAACTATAGAGTCTTAATAGTGTAACCAAAGGGTTTGGAATAATTGGAACACATGTGACGAGACAGACTTTAATCCATACTTACGGGAGAAAATTGAGTATACTTAGATAAGAGTTACGATGTCACAAAGACTTAAGAATGTGAAGCACCAAGCAAAGTAAATCGTTCTATCCAATCTTATAGTGGAAGCTCAAGATTGTTTATTTGGCACTTAGATAACATCCTTGCCACAATCGTGTTGTACTCAAAGAGACTTCCGTAAAAGAAAAACATATTGACCTTTTACCAGCAATTATTTAGATGATTTAAGGTGTTTTAATTAACTTCCGTCCACATAGGCATAAACTCAACGCATTAAATTCAAACGAGTTTGGCAGTGTTCTCTTTACATACTGAACATGCTAGACACATCATTCAATGTTCCGGAGAAGACGGTCGTCCTGAACGGGTATCTTCTTTGGGTAAATTAACATATAGATGACTGTCAAAGTCCTGTAATTTCAGGTATTCCTGTTTGAAAAGACAACCATATCCAGACATTATTTTGCAAAAATCAACTCACTATCTAAAGGATGACTGCATAACATTGTGTAAAATATAAACACTAAAAACTAAACATAAATAATGTGATCGCTGACATTTTAAGGTAAATTTAGCTTTGTTTCTTAGTTTTGGAAATTATATAAATCAAACTCAGCAGGATGTATCTTGCTACTTTAGGTCCCTTCAGGTAAAGTATTAACTGGCTTACAATTTTTATAACATGTTATATGGTTATACATCACCTTTGTTGCGTCGTTAGTCATTTGCCCAACCGTCACGCAAATATCTGAAAATGACGGTCTGCTCTCAGGCAGATTCCAACATTCCCGCATGACTTGAAATCTGCAATAACAAAATAAATATACATTTAAGTATGATTATAATTTGTAGATAAATTCTTGAATTCAGAAGATAGAAAATTCTTAAAAAAACTTACAGTTCGTCACTACAGTGACATGGCTTTTGAAGCCTGTATCCCTCGCGTAATTTCTTCACGAATTCCGTAGAGGTAAGCTCAGAATATGGTGTAGCTCCTGCACAAAGCAAGAATGAGTTCATACGGTCATCGACGAGTAATTCCATGGTCGTTTGCTCGCAAAATATTTTCTGATAGAGCAGTCAACTGAATGAAATTATTGTAGGGAATACATAAGTAATATGAAAAACGGTAATGTAAAATTTACAAGCGTAATTTCCTTGCGTGTAAGATAATATACATGTGTCAATTATGTTTTAATTACCCAATGTAGCTATTTCCCACAGAACAACACCATATGACCAAATATCGCTTTCCGTTGTGTACATTGAACGTAACAAGGACTCGAGGGCCATCCACCTGACAGGCAATGCAATTTGCCAGGCAAACTGTAGAAGATCAAACGATGTTACGTTTTGACTACGTGGGTAAATGTTTTCATATATCACTGATGACCTGTTTTCCACAAGGTAGTTCTTTAGATTTCCATACCGTGCCAGCTCAACAATGATACAAATCGGATCTGAATGTATCGCAAAATATTGGTCAGTTATTTTTGTCAACGGAGAGAGTCACTATGTGCAATACAAAGGAGAATGATATAAAGCAGATGAACAGTTAATGATGATGATGATGATGATGATGATGATGAAAGTGACGAATGATGATACGGATGATGATGATGTTTGGGTAATATTACAGGATGTTATCTCGCAGAATAAGTTATCAGTCATGAATGAGAAAACGCCAATACATTAAAATTGCACGATTTATATTTAATCAAAAGAGTTTCATGAGAATGTATACAGCAATTCATGTCTTTTAACACTGTGAACATTATGAACATTCTAATACAGAACTCATTTCGATAGTCTGTGAATGAATTGTAAAGGGGGGACAATAATGTCAGAAAACAATGAAAAATAAAGTCTATTTACAATTTCGTGGGTAGAATTTCGTATACGTCTCAATAGTCATTTCATTTCGTACGTTTTATATTGATTTGGCTACTAGTCTACCCTCAGTAATATGTGTTTCAACCCTTCAAACAGGGAGATAAGGTTATCCAACAGTAAACACAACATGAATAGAAACGTAATCATTTTCTGTGCACACTTGTCATGTTCTGTTGACGTCATGTGCTCTCTTGTCGTTTGGTAGTCTCTTTCATCGTGAAATGGCAACCTTTCAATTATATACTTCTTTTCCGAGAGCACTCGGTTCATTAAAGACCTTCCATTCAGTACTGATACCCCTTCCGTTTCTTAGGTTAAGTGTTCTTGTTTTTATTGATTGCGCCTGAACCACCTAATCTCACATACATTATAGCAGCAGTGTCTAACAACCATTAGAAAATCTACGCGATGGAGATGGCCATCAGGGAAAACCGGCCATAGCTATAGCCACCATATTTGACAAAATAGAGAACGAAAACTACAGACTGCTGTTTAAGCTATTTTTCTTCAAAGATTCAAAAATGTTTTGATTGTCATTGAACGCTCTGATTGTATGAAAAAGGAGCCTGGTTTCAAATTCGCAGCTTGTAGAATACGCCTCGAGAACAAACAGTCGGACGCTCAAGCTTTTACTACAATTCTTTTCTGATCTACCACTTGTGGGGGCTCCTTTTGAAACTCTTTGTGTAACAAAATATTTTACCGTCTTAGATTTTTGAAATAAAAAAAATATTTTTCTCCATTTAGTTAAAACAGGGATGGCGGCCATTTTTAAATTCAAATATCCATAAATCTTGGGTTTTTTGGTTTCTCTAGTACCAAAATTTGTACTGTGATTCCCCCCATTTTTATTCTTGTGTTTGAAAGCGAATGCTTGAAAGACTCCTTTAGGAAAGTTTGATGAAAAGTTTGTCTTTAATTTCAAGCGCATACTAACTTAAATGTGTCTTGATTTCGATCGCGCGCTCGCAACGGATAGAGGAGGCAATTTTGTTTGTTTACACCGAGAGTTGCCATGGCAAAGATATCGCGCACGCGATATCACTGTCACGCCAAGTGCTAACTACCTTAGGTAGACTGTGCCTTAAGAACCGTACAATGTTTGCTTGATCTTGTCTAAAATTACAAGAACTTTAATGAAATAATAACGGATCAACATTACAAGATTCGACATGTTGTTCCCCTATTTAGCTACTCGAAATGTGGTTCTTCAAAGTCCTTCAAATATTTATGTCAGCAACGTAGCATCGTAGGTGGAGAGCGGCAGCCTTTTGTGTGTTTATTTTGTTTACCATCAAACTGCAAATGCTGTTCTGGAACACTGAAGACGTTTATCGTGCATATCTAGACCTTTAGAGTAGAATACGTTATACTTTATGGTAAATGTCATCAGGATGTGCTGTTTCCATGATAAATCTTAATTGACTATCTGACTGACTTTGTATCGATCATCGGGAAACGTGTGATTTCTGACACAAGAAAAGATATGCACATGTGTTTGCTGTTAACCAACAAGGAATTCACACATGCGCAGCACGGCAGTTTTGACAGTTCACGCCGTGCAGGAAATCTTGTACAGAGGGCATGAATTACTATTACCTTTTCATGTAAACACTTTTTATGCAATGAGACAGATTTTTATAGCAAATCATGCTGTCATTTACAAAATTATATTAAATGTATGTATTAGTGTGATAGTACAGTGATCAGCCATGCTATGAAATCTTTCTTGAAGGTAATGGTTGCTGTAAACTAAGTCAATGTACCTGACTGTGTGCAGTACCCTAGAAGGGTAACGACATTTGGATGGCTCTCTTGTAATAGTTTCATTATTTCTAACTCTTGAAGAAAGTTCCTCCTGTCTTCATAACAAGCGTTATCTGTGTGCACCATAAATGAATATTAACCATCTCTTGAAGCGAAATCTTCTAAGGACACACGACAAATCTAATCCTTGGAGTTACTCGACATTTATATAAGCCTTCCCGCGATTTAACCATGCACTACTATTATATGTAGTGTTCTCTGGTCACTACAACATACAGTGTCAATATTAAATTTGTCAATCGATAAAATATATATACTAGTACTTCGAAAAAACCTTGAAGTGAAAGCCAACAGACATGTACATAAATAAATTAGATTGGGTATACATGGATATCATATTTGTTGCTGCCTTTAAACCTGCACTACGTACCCCGTAAACACTTAACGGCGATCTCTTTGTTCCCTGACGTGAAATTTGCATCTAACACTAATGCTTTGCGCACGACACCAAATTCTCCTCGACCGAGATAACCGTCAAATAATTGTAGTAGGTCATAATGCAATTCTCGTGGATCATGTTTATTTGACGGTACTATGTAAGAGAATGGCATACGCTTAAGGTCTTCTCGTACCGTTTTTTGCGTGTCCATATATGCTGAACATTCCTTTAAGTGTAGTACAACAAAGAAGCATGATAAGCGCATATAACATATAATATATAATTGACTTATAGTAAGTAAGTATTTTGGAAAATAGGCAACCAAAAGTATGTTGCCTGTGCATATTTAAATTGTATTCTCATTTAAAAAGAAGTGATTTATATTCTGTGCTAAAAATGGACATACAATATCAGAGTATAAAACTGGGTTAAATTTTATATGCAAATATTGAGGAAATAGAGCTAAAGTTTTCCAATCACGACGCCATCTGTCAAAATGCTGTAGATGTAATTAAAGAGTATATACAAGTGTCTTGTGGTTGCTAGGGTCGTCATTATCTTAGCGAAGATATTTTTCGGTTTCCTCCTTACAGACGAGCAGTAAAAAACTTGAAAGATATATTTTATAGTTTAAGTAAACAAATCATATTTACCCCATCCAATACAGGACTTAAGGAAGCATTATGCTAATTGAAAGAACGCACATTGCGACGCGTATGACGTGACTACTGACTTCCAGTCAGGAACATAATCATGCAATTTTATGGTACCGACACTACAAGAAGAGATGCCGATTTACCATCTAATGAATATTTTGCCTGGCAAGGATGAAGATGTAGTGTTCTAGTATTTAAATAGCAAAACCTTTGACATTTTTTATGCGTTTCTATTCGGATTACGCCATGCCTTTCACGTATTAACTTTACGAAGAAATCGACATGGGGTATTCAGAATACAACGTCTTAATCTACCAGGGAGTCTCTGTCGTCATCCCGTAGGTATTGCTGCTCTTCATTCGTTGTTGATTCTGGGTGCTAAAAGAAATACAGAGAGAGACCCGGGTGAGAGAGCATTTTGAATGACATGCCACGTAAAAGTAGATCCGTTTGATGCAAAACACTAGCTTTCAGCCCATGTATTCTTGTTAAAATGAAACTCACTTAACGCCAGACACTTATGTTGTCTGGGTTACATTTGCAGGCAGATGATGTCGAGCTATATACAGAAGAAGATCGTCTTACATGGGTCTCCCAATCTTCCTTTAAAATGAAGAAAAACCGTCATCAATGGCAACCCGTTAAACGGTCCTGTTATGTTTTAACACTGCAAAGTCTGAAAAAATACGACAACAAAACATGTACTTTTGATAGTCTGCTGTATACAGGTATATGAATATAAACAGTTACGGCAACGAAGTAAACGACAACGAAACATCAACACATGAAATACTACATTGCAAGGTGTTAAGTAATCAATGACTTTTTCCTCGTAATTTCACTTTATTAAAATCACTAGCAAAGAAGGTGCACTACCCTCGATCAATATAAGTTTATGTCATATTCACTCACTCCAAGGGATTCCAAATTGGCAGAAAGGCACGGTTGATCAGCACTATGACTCGATTTGCGATCGCCCTTTTTCCTTTTCCATACAATTATAGGTATTACTATTGCCATCATCACCAGTATGATCAGTATGGGTGTAACCCATTGAATTACACCCGATGTACCATTGGTGGACTGCAGGACACCATAAATTACATCTGAATAAAAAGAGGATTCATATTCGTTAGCGCAAAAGAAATATGCATAACTTCCTCTTCAAAAGAGCATATTAAGAAATATGATTGAAAAAGGTAGTCAGTTTTTTTGTTGTATAGAATGTCTCTCTTATTGAACAATTGTTGGAATAATATTACATAATCAGCTACAATTCTTCCGACTCTATTGTTATCGCAGTACTGCCGATATAAGCGTAAATTTATGTAATGTTAAAACCAGGATAAAGTAAACTCTTGGCGATGTTGAAGACGACTTTACCTGGCCTGTGGCTAAATTTTCCTCCGAGTAAAACAAGTGACGTTTTCGTAGTATCATTTCGTTGTATACCTTTCAAAGAGAAGAGAAATGAATGTAAGAATCGGAACATTACGCACGTCACTTAAATGAATGATATTGTATAAAATATAATGATATCAGGACATTTATAGAAGACTGAAGAAATCCATGATGCACATGAGGAAATGTATATAATTCAGTAGTATCATTGTTTTGTCTTAAGTCGTAAAATGTTTAAATTTATTGAGATATCAAACACATCTTACACATGCAGGAAGCTATGTAATTGGGTATTGCTGGATTCTTTAGAGTGTAAATTTATTAAGATAAAAGAAAGAAAAAAAGAAAGACAAAAAGAAAGAGTTACCTTTTGATACAAATATCGTAGGTAGTGATCCGGTCACGCTATTGTAGAAGTCAGCTTTTGTTGGTGAAACGTTCGACGTCAGCGCCTCTATTTGGAAATAGGTTTTGACGTTCGGAAACAGAAACCACATTGTGAAAGTTTCTGTGACAAAATTCGAGATATTACGGAGCAATATAAACGCCCCAACAGCAGACGCTCATATACTCTGATTGCCTATGTATGCCATTGTGTACAATTTTTTGATTGCAATATTTTCGACTTTCTTTGTTTCCCCTATGTCACTGGTACTGTACTAATGCTCCGTGTTCGTTATAACAAAGAATCATAAGCTTATTTGTGTACAGTCTTTCCTTTTATCAACCTTACTTTCTTACTGATTGAATGCTTTGTTTCTTAAATCTGCTTTTCCGTATGATCGCTTTGTTTGCATGATTCGTTACATGGCACCAATATTTTGATTTAATTTAAGGTGTAATCGATTTAATCAACTCGTATTGAGAACAAACTAATAAACAACCACTTCTACAACGTATGTAAGTATGATCGATTGCTCTTAATTCATGCTTCAGTAGCAATGAAGCTTTCATTATTTGTAGTGTAGAGGAAACTTAAAATAAATTTCGCCAGCATCTGTAATCATGACTTTAGCCTTGATGTATCTGAGCAACATTAGTCACCTCCTAGCAAAAATAAACTATTTAAGGTAGCGAGAATTGGACCTAAGCCAAATTACCGGTTGGAACGGAAGAGCCAGACTCTCGAGCTCAGGTCTCGTTACTATAATACTGCAATATGAACGTCTGGTCAGACCAATAAAACTCCTCTGCATACAATAAATACGTATGCTCGTATTCAGAAACTACAAAGATCTCCAATTACATTGTTGTGATTAACTTGTTTAATCACTGAAATTTCAATAACAAATAAGGAAGGTCTAGATTAAAGCTTAATCGTCAAATAATGTTTGTTCGTTGTCTTTTTCAAGATTGGTACCGTTACAATAAGCTAAAGCCACAGGAATGGCCGAATGCTTTATACAAGTCATGATGACGGGGTTTTTTTTATGAATAAGGAAATATTTGACATTTGTCGTGTAAAGTGCAACGATAGTCTTTCCTTTGGAAACGTTATCGTCGATTATTAACAATACTCTGGGCGTACACCTCTTCCTGTATAATGACAGCATACCACATGTCAGGAGTTCGTTTCTAATGTTACACTCCGTATTTTCTACGCTACGCAAATCGCCTTGATTAGCTTGATATTCAACTTGCCACATTTACAACCTTATAATGGAAAATCCAGACTAGATGATGTCGATAAAAACACCATATCATCGTATCCATTCTACAGTGAAAGGCAAGGTTCAACAGCTTGTTATAAGAAGAGCTTGAATTGTTACAATACCGATTATCGACTTTTTATATCATTATGACTAAATCGATTAAAACCTCAAAGAGGAAGTGGTGACACTGAATTTCGCATTACGAAGTATGACATTTCAGAATTAATATTCTATACCTAGACTGGTGAACCTCATAACAATAGTGAAAACTAGCTGTACAAGTTTGGATGGTAATGCAAAATTGAAAAATTGAAGATCTTTAATATCCAATGTAAGCGATATTTCCACTTAGCATTTGAAGTCTTGCAAAAATATTTGTTTTATATGTGAGATGTAGTTAGACTTGCATTGAGTACTTTCAAAGCAGGGTTATATTTTTTGTTATCACGCATTTGTTTATAATCAGTTTTCCCTAGCGTACAAGAGGCCTGTACATGAACTGGTAAGACGGACCTGGATAATTATAGACAGAAAAATCAAACTGTCCCCAAATGATAATGGAATGAACACAAAAAAATGTTCCTGCTATAACATTCCTATCATCAGAGTTGCTTGTCTTAGCGTTGGCCAAAAAGACTCTTCAGAAAATGTTTAAATTTGCAACAGATTTGCCTGAGATCAATAAAATCGATGGAATCTTTCTGACCATCAAAATGCTCGAAATCTTTAGAATAGCTATACAGTTTCACTATTAATTTTGTAAGGAAAATATTGTGAAGGCTAATTTATAACAGTAGGAAATTCGCAAACAACCTTTAGAAAACTACCGGTGTATTGTATTCTGACTCTTATAATCGAGTCACCGGTGAGCAGTGGTTCATCAGTGAATATATTCCAGCAACTGCAATTTTCTGTTTCGAGCGGATCATTTCTCCGAAATGAATGTGAGTATCATCGGAATAACTTTTTTGCAGAACCACTGGATTTTGGTTACGATGAGTATTTGATACACACGTAGTGCTTAATTGCAAGTGAATGTGTGATTTATAAATAATATACCTCATGGAAATGCGGACTGTACATAATTTCACAGTAGAATGGCTTATACTAAAATGTCAAAAATAATAGGTTATCTTACCCGAGTCGGTTTGAACTTCTACTTGGAGAAGAACAAACTTTTTATTCTGTTCAGAATTTCCACAATATGATATGCACGCATAGTTCCCTGAATATGCTTCATGAGTATCAGTGATAGTTAAGCTGATCATGGCAATATGGCCACCATCGTGCTCTATTGTTTTAACATTGAATTGATCGCCATTTATTTCTGTTCCATTGAAAGTCATGATAACTCTGAGAGGTGGTCGGATCAAATTGGTAGTACAGTTTATTGAAACGGAGGATCCAGCTCTTATGTTGACAAGTTTGTGTGCTTCCTCTGCTGTGTGTTCAAGTTGTTTAGTATCACGTGATGTTGAAACTCCTTCCAGGTGTAAATCATGTTGTGCTGAAGAGGAATTAACAAAAATTTATCTACAACATATGGTGCCAGACAACAGCTTACGTCTGATGACGGCGAGATTGCGATATCACACTTAGATACAATTATTTCAAAAATTGAAAAGATATCATTTGTCATATGACTTTAGGTGTCAGATGTTCAATTGTATTCAAATGTATTAAGTAACTCCTACTTACGGCAAACAATCAGCTTCACGTATTTTACTAAGAATGAAGAGTTGCTGTATCCAACGCGGCACCGATATTTACCTTCATCCGATAAAGCTGTGTTCTGAATAAACAGTGTTGTCGGTGAAGTCTTATTAATTGGAAACCGTTTATCTGAAGGCAATAATGTTCCGTCGTCATAAAGTTGAGCGACAAATTTGTCATTAGTCGTCCATCGAACAGATGTTATTTGCGATGTTAGTCCAGGAATCACACCAATATTACATTCGTGCTGTCACGAAAAGCTTCGGCGAAAGATCATTTTCCTATACTGGTCCTACGACTTGGAATAGTTTACCTGCAAATCTCCGTCATACTCAATCTTTAGCATTATTTCGTTCTACTCTTAAAACACACCTTTTTAAATCTCACACCTGATGAGAGTTCTTTTGTAGCCATGCGCCTAGAGCTCTGCGAGATTAGGCGCACAATAAATATCCTTTATTATTATTATTATAAACATCACCTTCTTGTGAATACAAAATGTGCGTTGAGGGTTTTCTTCCTGCAACAGAGACAAAAGTTGTTTGTGAAAAAAGAAAGTTGGATAAGCATACTTCACATCTGATTTTTATTTCTTCTCAGGGCTATTTCTGTATTGTTAAAGATAGAACTTGTCAAGTACTTATTTGTTGTGTCTGTTAGCTTCATCGTCTTAACAACTTCATCAATCTTGGGGATGAAATGTCCGACTCAACAAAGTAAGTGTTATTGACGGAAATATTGCGGCTGTCAATATCTTTGTTGTGTCGATGAAAATGTGAACTAGTATTAATAGTTTGGCATTGTATCACTTAATACTGAAAATATCCTTTTTAAAGTATCTACCTCAGTTTATAATCACATAATTTAGAATTGAAATGATATTATTTTCTCGCTCGACGTCGAGCAGCATGGCAATAATAATTGGGTATTATTTGTGGTCTTTTTACCTATCCAAGGACAAAGAGTTGTGAATGTCAGCATCATAGTGATTGATATAGCAGAGCAAGTTGTTGCACCAGAGGGGACAACACTGTTGCTGAACAATACAGTTACACGCGCTAATAATGAAACTATTTGCATCAACAAGACGGTGGAAACAGGTAATATAAAAAAACAACAAAATAAACTACTAATATTGATCCTATGTGAAGACAGTCGAAGATACATTTTTTGCATTTAAAATAATGTCGATTCAAATATATAAACAACTGCACGGCAGTGGACTCAATCAATCTCACCGGAGCAACCACGACGACGATAATGATGATCGTTATGAGTAGTAGTAGTAGTAGTAGTAGTAGTAGTAGTAGTAGTAGTAGTAGTAGTAGTAGTAGTAGTAGTAGTAGTTTTGGTTATCAGATTTTGATAGTGTTGTTGTCGTAATTTTACTGTCGTTGCTGTTATTTCTATTAAACCCACAGAAAAGTCCTATGTCGTTCGATGCTTTCCGCCGAAGGAGATAAAGCGGGACTTTGAATTTATCAATGTGTTTCTCAGAGAACAAGATTCGTTTTTAGTCCTGATTGTACAGAAAACAACTGTTTCATGCAATGCGTTGTACACATGGTGGTCGGAAGAGAGGGGTATATTGGGAGATACAGTTGTATCAATAGAAGGTAAGTAAATGCTAAAGATAATATTCGATCAAATTATGAGTAATTTAGTGTATAACGATGGAGATTTGTTTGAAAGTTAACGCAAGGATAAAACGGCTTTTGTTCGTAAGCGAAGTTCAAAGCACTTTTGTCACGTTAGTGCTCCTTGATTGCATCGTGTTCGTTGTTGTTGTCTTGTAGTACTCATTCTCGAAAACACGGAAGCAAAAATATCGCATTGATATTACCAGCGATCGCGAATATCTAAACTTACCTGCATAAGTAACTGTAAAATAACCAAGTACAGTGTAGAAGACAAATTTCATTTCTTGTAACGTGTGCTTGAAGGGATCAAACTTTGACGCAGTATGGTTTACGGTAATATGTCACCATCGGCAAAGAAACGGTCAATAAATATTTCTGTACGCTAGCCCGTCATGTGATAATCACATAAAGATAAAATACCAGTTCTTGGTACTACTGTAAGAGTTCAATTGTTTTGCCTGTTCATAATGGCAACCACTTGATCATGCGCTCTTATAGACATTCGTCACGCATTTGGTACGTGCCTGTCACAAAGGGTACCAGAAATAATGTGAATGTGTGATTGTTTTTTTGAGCATATGACCTGCGTGAAAAGAATTAAGATATTAAAGAGTATTAAGGTATACACTGTTTATATTGGTGACATGCCAACAACCGAAGAAATATTTCAAGCACAAATATTCTACTTTGTTACTGTTCGTAAAGGAATGCAATTTGAATTTTTCGTATTTAAAAAGATGACTGCTCATCATGCCCTCCTTCCCCTTCCTTTTATTGAAATTTCTGTTTCGGGACAAATATTTCAAAACTATTAATTGTTACAGTGTAAAAATAAGTCGCCTTTCTCGATTGAATTAATAATGTGGTGGAATTATGGAAGGAAAGAAATAAGAAAAGTATAATTCAAATAAAGGACAGAAATTTTATTTAATGCTTAATTGTGAAATATTCTTTAAAGCACAATGAGGAAATAAACAGTTGGCAACGGTTTGGAACAAGTCATACACCCAAAGTTATTGACGTACATACGTATATAATAGCTCGCGTAAAAAGTGCAATGAGTGCTGATTTTACAAAAGAATAAAATATCTGTAAAAAAATGCAAACACAAAAACACGATAAGAAAGTCATTAAAACACTACTACCACTCTGGAAAACCTGAATAGGACAACCCGAATAGTTTCAGAGTAGAGTTAGTAACTATGAATAGTTTCAGAGTATCGACAGTTCAGATCACGAATGAGTTGCAGAACTCTTCATAGCAACACCGTGAACACAGCGATGCCTCAGGCGCGGTCTGGCGGGGGCGCCCTGTAGGCCTTCCACCGAACCACATTGCCATCGCCGTTATCTGGGAAACATTATTTCTTCAATGAAATCAATTCAAAGAACATACCACTTACAGCATGTACGACCCATTACAATGTACGAGTAACTATTGGTGCGACGGCGCCCCCTTGCTCCATATGGCCTGCCTCTCCCCAACCAAACGCATGAGGGGGCCTGATGCAAGCCTTCCACCTAACCACTCTGCCATCGGCGTTATCTGGGACATGATTTCTACAATCCGATAAATTCAAATACCATTATAAACCACCTTGTTGTTTGATTATTCCTCATCTATCCCAAAACCTCACCTAAATCAAGATGAAATTAATAGTTTGAAGAATTCGGCCGCGCGTTGAGAACGCCCATCGTTTTTCATGCCCGATAGACGAGCGACGCAACTATAAAAACGCACGCAACAGCGATCGCTCTGGACGTGCACAAATCATTGCCTATGTACGATTTGTCAATTTCCGTTGTAGAAAGGTTTATCTCCACACAGACCTATTGTATGGGGCTACGATATATATGTACAGTTACAGAGAAATCACGGCTGCATGTTGATTGTTCGAATCAATGCCAAATGCATTTTTGGCGCCATCACGGTCGACTTTTCAATTTAGATTTTCTCTCTTTTTACACTGTGAAACCTGACGTGGTTTCAAATTTGAATTGTTTTTGATCGTAGTTTTCTTCTAGTAGGGGGTAGTGTTTTTTGTTTTTAAAGATGTTTTATTGTGTGTTGGTGTGCGTAGTGTTGTCTTTTTCAAGATGTTCTACTTTGTTAAATGAGCACTCATTGCATTTTTGTGCATTTTTTATGTATTTTAAATTAAATATGTGTATGGCTTTTCCCAAGTTAGTGCAAACTTAGGCTCATTTCTGTTATGTTTTTCTATTTGCTTCCTCAGTCACTTCTAAGAATGACTAACGATGTACTATTTTATACAATTTTCTTTTTTAAAGAGCTTTTTAAAGTAATTAAACATCAGTCTTGTTCGAATATGTTAATGAACGTCTTATAAGCTCAGTAAAGTTTGCAATCAATCACCGACTTGACCATTATTTACCATAATTGTTCGTTCCCTGAACAACAACACCTTATTAGCAAGATGAATTTCGTCAGACAATCTATTGCTTAGAAATACTTAATATTGTCACTGTACAGTTCATATTTGTTTCTAACAGAATACAACGGACAAGTTGATGTGTTGAGCAGAAGAAACCGAACGGCTATCATTGTTCATGGTTCCAACCCTTGCACTTACTTAGATGTTTCCCTGGTAGATAAAAAGCTCGATTACGATATTTACAACTATCAATTCAGTGCCGGGAAGAAATTACACTGTCAGTTCTACAATGATGATATAGTTCCACTTTACGAAAAACCATACTGCATGTCATTATTTAAGTCCATTAAATGCCCAAGAGATGACCATTTCCTGTTAGGAACCACTGATACGGATGGTGTGACCGGGCATTTCAATATAACATTTCACTTCAAAGGTAATCTATCTGTTCTTTCAGCTGCTGTAGTTTATAAATTGATTATCAAAATAAAAACCTGCATACGAACGAAATGCCGGTGTCAGAAATACCCTTGTGGTTTACAGCGCATACGTTTAATATAAGGCAACGTTGATGCTTATGATTCAGCCATACAATCGTTGTTTTATGCAAAAGCATGCGTTTTTTGATTTTTCACTCTACTGTCTGAATAAGGATTTATTAGCAGAAAAATATCATAGCAAAAGCATTACAATACACTGTTTGCTTCAGTCAATACCGTTGGTTAAACAATACGTTAACTTTTTTTCAGTGGATGATTACAGGTCAAAGATCAACCTCACTTCTAAGTCTGCATGAGTATATAGGACTCCGACCCTTCTTTGCATGCCTACTGAAACTATTTGGTATACAAGGATGTATAATAATGATGATGCATCAGTGTTTTTATATATAATCCCATGGAATTTTTCTCTGTTTGACGTCATCGTATACTCGTGTTTTTCGCGGAGCCGCACAACTTCTCGCCTTCGGCTCGAAGTTGTACGGCTCCGCGAAAAACACTCGTATACGATGACGTCAAACAGAGAAAAATTCCATGGGATTTTATATTTATCACATGAACAGTCTTCTTATTTTTCTTTGATGTGGATGGATCAAAATTATTGTAACAAATTGCATGATTTTTATCGCGATTTTGTGTTTTATTTACGCGGATTAGAGCCTACTTACATTTAATGAGTAAAGCGGTCCGTCACCCAGGAGATGTGCAAATGTTTACAGGTATACTTTCATTCATAAATCCCATTAAGCTAAAACTTTGATACAAGGAATGGTATCTCCACCAATCAGACATCCCGATTCGGTCACGTGCGCGTGTCAATCATTGTCTTGCGCTGGAGCGATGCCAAGGCAAATCTGCCATCGGCGGACATAGCTTTCACCGCGCTGGCGACGGATAACGATAGTATTTTGAGTTATTTAGAATATTTAGAATTATATTTATAAAGCGAATGCAACGGCACGATCGAAACAGTAGTTATCATTCTTAGAGATGCTGTGGCATTTAAAATATCACAAGTTTACGGCCTTGGCGAGCCCGAAAGTTTCAGATCGATGACACACACAGTGTACGCTTGTAGTGGGCACTGCCGTCACCGGTCTCCGCCGGTGGCCATCTCAGTCGTCAATGTTTTCGTCATACGGACTTTGATATTTGCTGTAACACGTATATCGCCCATAGGTACTTCCCAATTTTGTTACTTGACGGGAACTCTGTTCTGTTGTGAGTGTTGTCCGAGTCAACTTTCGAAATGCATCGGGTCTACAGCGCTGCATTGCAGAGTTTACGCTACAGTTCGACAGCTTAGGCTTGATTCCGATCGAGAAACTACGGGGTCGGAATAGGCCGAGTATTTGTGTGATGAAGGAAATTTATCGTTGTTCGTCGATATTTGTGCCTTCTATGTCGCTTTCCCGAAGTTTATTCAGTATTCATTTATTAAGTTGAACTTTCGTTGACAAGGTGTATCTTTTGGGTTTATCGCCAACCGGGATCGCCAGGTACGACGATATCCACATTGAGCCTTGCGACTGGAGCCGTGACATTACTGAGCCAAACGATCGCGATCGACGGTATCCTCATTCGATTCTTGGGAATAGTAAAGCTTTAGAAAGCGACTCGAAATTTCGTTGGGCATGCCTTCTATGTTTCCGTATCTGGATTTATCGGGTCACCTTTTTGTCAAAATGCCATGACAGCACGGCATCGATCACGACAAATCGGTCTGTGTCGCGACGTGCACGTACGAACGGTACCATTGCAGGAAAAAAGTTCCGGTTGATGACGTACAACAGCGGTAATATGGATTTCTTATCTGTGCTGGTGTACGTCACACAGGTGGAGATACGGACCAGTTCATGTGATAATAATTGAAATATTCATTTACCCGTATTAATGTTCAGCCACAGATAATGTTTTTATTGAGGCAAAAGCAGAAAAGGAACCAGCTTCTATTGGAGACAGTGCTGTGGTTTCATGCGAAGTCCATGACTTTCCCGCCGCAATCACGTGGAAACATGATAAAAGCCATCTCGAGGCAAGCTGAATTTTTGTACTACTTTTCACATTTTCTCTCAGAGCTGTTTTCATTTTTTTTCCTTTTCATTATTACATGTATGTATGTATGTATGTATGTATGTATGTATGTATGTATGTATGTATGTATGTATGTATGTATGTATGTATACAATAATACAAAGCCATAATCTACATCAGAGTCATAAGTTCCATATGTATCGTGTACGGATGTATATACGTACGTACGTGTGCATGCACATATGCTGGCATGCAGGCATGCACCTTTGCAGGCTTGTACGGATAGGTGGACGGACTGTAGCTATGGGCATTGTGTCGATATTTAATTTTATGCAAATGATTTTTTATCAATGTAGCATATTCATCTGCCTCGAACTGTGCATTAATTAAGCTGTGAATACGCTGGCGATGCATTGTGCGCATCGATGGCGGTCTCGTCAGAGGTCATCGCCCCTGAAGCCATCTGTGGTGATGACCTCTGACAAGAGCACGATCGATATACCACAGCACCGCTTGGGTATTCACAGGTAAGTGGATGGATGCCCTTGTGTGAATATTTATGTGCGCTGTATTTCACAGAAAATCATAATTAAACATTATATTTTTATTCTTAGAACAACGCAAAATACAATATCACGGAAATCATTTCTGATACTGGACAGAAAAGTGTATTGTCAATACACAATGTGTCATCTGATGATACTGGCAAATATTGGTGTTCAGTGCGAACGGATTGTGGTTTGGAAAAGAATACCGGCGTTTCTGTCGAGATTCGTGGTAAGTAAGGAGTAATATTAATATTTTATGTATCGATGATGTGTCTGTATTGAGACGTTGATTTATTGATTGACTAATTCTTCATTCAAGCAATAACCCTCTGCCACACGCGGGAATACAGATAATTTGGGTACAATATGTGACATATAGCGCAAGCCGGCGAGTTTATCTCAAATCTGATGTATACCCGATTGTGGTGGTGTTATTACTTAACTGTCTCAAAATATTCTATCGTTTTCATGCGGTTTTCTCATAAGTTAATGCTAGTGAAAATAATAAAGAGCACTTTAGATTTGAGCAAATGTAGTTAACTGGAAATTCCGAGCTCGATATTGTGCGTTTTAAGTTGTAGGGATACATCAATAACTTACGAAAACACGACCGAGCGTAGACTCTCTCACAGTCCCTCGTTCGCTACGCAGGTCTGTCTTTAACCGTATGGTGATGCGCGCTCGACGGTCTTTCTAGCAAACGACGCTCACCGAGCCAGCCGAGCAATAGCGTAGTCTGGTTCCATGCCCACTTTCTACGCTGGCTGTGCCCAACAGACCAGGTAATAGCGTCGACGTCGCGCCTTCGTCGGCTCGCTTAGCCAACCTTCGCCTGGCTCAACTGCTGAGGGCTATGATGGTTTGAGGCGAAGCCGGCGAGGGGCTGTGTGAGAGTTTACAACATGGTGTTATTGTCAGTTTGAGCTTCAAGGTCAGGTTCGGACAGCTTTAATTTGATCTGTCATAGCTCCTTCTTTCTGAAATAATGTCTGACATCACTTTACTCTAAGGGAGGGCCAATTTATCAGCATACGAACGTATTTTTGGCTTCATGTTTATAACAGCGAAATATATATAATGTCACACCTGGACACCTGTCGTATTAAAAAGTTGTAAAAGCTGTACATTCTAGCTTTTTACAATCTTGTCTATCCTTCTTTTAATATAGAGATGAAGAATTTAGACGATGGTTGCCTTACCATTGTAGCTAACAAACCAGGTAGGAAATGTCTTTCTCTCTCCCTCCTTCCCTCCCCTCCCTCCCTCCCCCCCTCTCTCTCTCTCTCTCTCTTTCTCTCTTTCTCTTACACACACACAGATATATGTATATATATATATATATATATATATATATATATATATATATATATATATATATATATATCAGTATCATATTTATTGTTTGGATGAATGAATGTGGTAAATTGTTAGTTCGTATTGCTATGGAAACTTAATATTATATTCGCAATTCTATGAAGCTGCTGTTCGATTACAATGAGATCAGTAAAGACCTATTCATCCTTAGTTCATTTGAGTGAGAACTGAGACAATGTAAATATTGGAAAATGAACACTTGACAAACTGTTTTATATTTGTGAAAATATAGGCGACAAAGTCATTCATAAAGAAATATCAGGTCAAGCACATCCTAGCGCAACGACAGCTTTGAAAGGTTAGAAGAGACCAATCCGTGTTTATAATCAACATTTTTAGGATCATGAAACGTATCTCTTTGCTGCTTACTATTTCACAAGGTTTTTAATGAAATGATGGACAGAAAACAATTATAATATCAACGTCGTTGTCCAGAAAGTGTGTAGGTGACTCATTTTGACATTGACGTTACACCCTTGTTCAATTGATATATATTAAGCCGAAATATTACTGATCCATTTCATCTTTATTTTAGATGACAGAAGGCAAGTGACATACCATAATAAAAGACGATTGTTACATGTTGCATTCTTAATGTTTATTATACCTGTCTTTTAGATCGCCTTGAAATATCATTCAAGCATTTTCCCTCATCTACCGAGGTATGGTGCACCACTACAGGAAATATAACGTCGGCAAAATGGCTACTAAATGGAATAACTTTAAAGGTACCTGACAATACATGCACTACTTTACTTTACATGCACCATGCTTTACTTGAGTACCTCACTGATAGAAGAACGTTTTGTGTAGGTAAAATGTAACTCGGGAGCAGCTTTTTGGACTCTTGATGTGTTACAATTCTCTTCTGATCTACCACTTGTCGTAGATTATTTTAAAACTCATTGATGAAGTAAAATTCTTGTCTTATTTTCTTCCATCAACAAATTTGTTTTCCCCAGTGAGTTAACACAAGATTGGTGGCCATCTCGAATTTTAAATATTGGCAAATTATAGGCAATTTGTTTCTCTAGTTCCAAACTTTGCACGGTGACATCTGATATTTATGCTTGATTTTATTAGAGAATGATTGAAAATTCCAGCAAAGAGAGTTTGAGCAGCATTTTAAGTCTTTTATGGAAACTACTTTTACTTCCTTGCATCACATTGACATCTCCACATCCAATGTCATGTTATTTATACTTTAAACGCATTTTCGTCTTAGAAGATTAAGTCCACTACTAAAAGCATTTCTGGTGATATATCATGTATGCTACGTATACATAACTATTGTGTCAGTCGTCTGTTGTTGATCGAGTATATACATAAAATAATTTCAGACATAGCAACATCGACATAAAAAGCTGGCAAAATAGATGTGGTAAATCCAATTGGAAACTGAACACGATTGGAACTAATTCTGGATAATTGGATTTTCAATTTTTTTTTTTTAAATTTCTCAAAAGCGTTAGGTGCCAAGTAGCTGAATTATGTAATATTGCAAATTACTCAGAAAAACAAGTGTGTAATATAAAAACAAAAGCAGATGAGATTAAATTTGTAGATCAAATCAGCATTACCTCACCATCCCAAATTAATTCCAATCGTGTTACTTGTTTACTTTCACGCTAGTTTCACCCTAGGGTAAATGCCATGGTAGAAACACTTTGTATCATAGGCAATTTTTTTCGCAGTTGAAAGCTTCCACAGATCATAATGCGTGAGAGTGCATGTGGGGGTCGATGATGCTTCAAAGTGATGTTTTAACACAAGTATTCCCAATAATATGGCTAATACTACAATAACGAAACTGCATTAAGTCCAACGGGTACGAAATACAACTGAACATAAACCAAATAGAGGATACATTGTGTTCTAAACTTGTACAGTTATTCCGTGTTTACTTACATCCTGTGAAGCTTCTCCCTATTATCTGCAATCAATTTAAGTTTTCCCGTTGCTTCGACAAAATTATCATCAATTTCAGCAAGCCAGTACACAGTAAACAAGATATGCAAGACTGCATTCACATACACACACTCACACACACACACACACACACACACACACACACACACACAAAGTTAAGGGGGCACTGGGGGAATTCAGGGGAATTCGAAAAGTTTTCGGGTAGTCGTTTTGAGTTATCGTGTAAACAGACAGACAGGCAGACACATACTCATTCACACACACACACACACACACACACGGAAAGACAGAAAGACAACGCTACGACATTAGCTCAAGTGTGTGAACACGTGAGAAAAAATGTGTGATTAAATGGAATTATGTTAATTTTACCAATTTGAAATTTACCATTGTTACACAAAAAAGTTTCAGAGATTAAAACGTATATTTGATGGGATAGTTAAACCTTCCAGCATTATCAATTTTGGAAAATTTATAAGTAGCAACTTATATAGCCAGGAATTCACAGTTTGCATAATCTCTCATCATCGCCATTCTGCGCGCTCTTCAGCAGGTACCGTCGCATGGCCGTACCGAGTTGGATTAACAAAATGTGTTTACTTTTTACTTGGGATGATTACACAAATATAAGAAAATATTGCAATAACTGAAATATCAATTTGTAAATTTGTAAATACTTACAGAATGATGGCAAGAAATATTCTGTTGGTCATGAACAAACCATGCTTTTAACGTTAAGTATAAAGAATCCTGGACCGCAAGACACTGGTCAGTATGCGTGTCGAATCCAGACAGAAGATCACAAGTACCTGGAAGCTGTAACAAATATTACTTTCCCCGGTAAGGAGACGTGATTAGTTCGACAGTTTAATTTCGTGGTGATTTCTGTCAAAGTATGATGCATGTTGTGATTAATTAGCAATTTAAACAAGCTACTTACTTTCACAAAATGGATTAACGATTAACACACACATGTTAAGCATACAAGCACTTTCATAGAAAAATAGAACTACATACATAGATACATAGATACATAGATACAGAGATACATACATAGATACATAGATACATACATACATACATACATACATACATACATACATACATACATACATACATACATCGGCAGTGCGTAATCGGGACTGTTGATGATATTAACCACTGACACCAAGAAAGTTGAATTGCTTTCCTTCATTTGCATGTCAGAGATCCTGTTTTGAACATTTGCTTGTAATCGTATGAAGGCATAGCTCTTTTAACTTAAGAATTCACCTTCATCCTTCGTTTTAGAGATGGAGAAGAAAGAAGATTATGGCCGTACTATTACACCTAACGAAGCAGGTGAGAGAGAGAGAGAGAGAGAGAGAGAGAGAGAGAGAGAGAGAGAGAGAGAGGTGGTCGGTCTTCGGCTTACTTACACTCATCAGGACGGTGCTCGAGAAGCCTCTTTGAATTTTGAGAGGCGATGCAATTCAAGTTGGAATGCAAACTTAATTTCTGAACATTTTGCGACGGAACGATTTCATGTGATTAGTGAAGTGCGTGTTAAAGGTGTTTTCAGTGAGGCTGATGTAGACATTCTTCTTATTGACTCCCGTTGATACTTTGACCTCGTAAAATGACACCTTTGGCTTGACGGCCATCTTTTAACGAGCACACACACACATTCTTGCAGTCGTTAACGCTTCTGTGCACTAATTAATCCACGTTCTAAACATTTACATAAGATATCCAGGAACTTATAGTCTCTATATCTCAAAGATCAAAAAGTTAATTAGCTGTAGTCTAATTTGTCTATATAGGAAATGTTTTATTTCATATCTAATTCACCCAGCACCAACTCACTCACCCTTTCGCTACCTCATCAACCGACCAATCTTAATACGTTGTACGATTCATCTTGGTGTATTCTCCCTGTTAAACGCTAACAAAAGCACTTTAATTGATTACCATATTAATATATGTGTCAGATATTAATGTTCAATATATTTTCTCTTTTCTTTTGCAGTTAGATCGGCTTGCAAATTAAATCTACCTCTCAGCATCACATCCTTGATTTGTATTTCTTTGTTTGTACGTGAAACCATTTTGGGTCAGCTTTGTTAATTTAACATTTATCGATTGAATATTTATAAGTACTGAATCTGTATACATTTACAGTATTTGTTTAAGGGGTTATATACATATACGTTCATACGTACACTGTCACCCACTCACAAACCAACATCCATATATATATATATATATATATATATATATATATATATATATATATATATATATATATATAATGATACAACAAGACAAAATTTACTTTCTGTTGTAGCAGACTCTCACGTTAGTTTTGATACTGAAAACGTTTTATTGAAAACGTTTATAAGGTCTAAGGGCAAATCTACAAAGAACTTTTTTACACGTCAAATCTTCATCTTTATCCCATTGACGTGTGAAGAGTCATTTTTTCGTCCTTTTAAAATACAAGTAATAGTATGAGATATGTATGTAAAATAGTCAACTCAAAATTTCTGTAGGAAATATTGTATACCCCATCTAGTAATGTAATTTTGAAACGTAAGTATTTGAGAGTACATAAAAAAGTCTTTTTTGCAACAATACAGTATGTTTTTTTTATGTGCAAGTCCGACGAATCTCTGTCGACCATTCAGTACACTCCCTCCTATTTCGGTTGTAGCCCGCGCTACATCATCAGTAATGAGTTCACATTCTGCTACATATATATCAACCCCTTGTCTCCTTTTCTATGCAGTACTTTGAAGGGATTTCAGTCTTGGCAGACACTACTTTAGTGTTAACTTTGAAATTCAGATATCCTTAAAATTCACGTAAGAGGTTATGAATCTGCTACCAGTAACGTTAAACAAGAAGAAATCCGCATCGTTATTTTGATATGTTTTCATGTCTATTCTCGTCAGTTATTAGTGCTGCATATGCCGTCTTATAAGTGAAAAAATTGAAATCCGACGAGTTGGCGTCATGAAAGTTAATAATAATTTCTTCCATTAGACCTTGGGTCGAAAAGGTCCGGGATCGAGATTAACTATGTTGATTGTTAGGCGTTTCTGTCTTTTGTTCTCCTGTGAAACTGCAATCTTTATATAAATATGTTGATAGGTTTTTGGATTAAGCCCGCATCGGAATATAAGGCTGAATCCTAATGTTTAATATTTTCAACCACACTTTGATTTAGTTGAGAAGTTTTCATGTGTGGAGGTGACAATCAGAGTTTAATCATATTCGAAGAGATTTTACAAAGATGAGTGATAGTGCTTGTCAGAAAGGCATGGCAGTACAGTATTATATTACCATTTACCGTTGGTTGTATTTTAATCCGTCTGTAACGATGTGTCTCCAACTTTACTTTGGCCAGAGCAATTCAATTTCGTACTCTAGGAGGTAAGTGTGTTTAACTTGTAGCAAGTATAGAGTAAATGATGGTTTCGTATTATTTATGAGTCATTGCAAAACCAAAGCGTTTGCTAGAAGCATGAGATTATTATAGATAAACTGGAGCACTTGCGCATCAAAAAAACACATCGTTCAGACTAAGTCTCAAAACAAGAACAACAAAATGTTTGCAGAAATCACAAAACTTGTGCGAGAAGGCGTAAGAGAATTTACGTTTGGTAACACAAATTGCATAGTGTTTTATCATTGATATTATTAAAGGAGCAGAGGAGTGTCCGGTTAACACTCCAATGCATTATGGAAAGATGAAAGGCGTGTTTAGTAGAGGCAATAATTGTAGCAATTGTTGGCTCGGTGTTAATACAAGCATGAATATATACGTTTTGGAAGCCACTAATCGAAATGCATGTGACTAATTGCTATATGCATTGGAAAAAATGTCATACAATGCCGAGACAGATCAGTTCTGTTGCAGAAAAATAATTCGTAAGACATTGCATACTCCCGATGATAGTAACGAATAATAGCGATTAGATAATTTGCGTCAGTGATGTAGGAGCATGGCATAATACCAACACTGGATAAAACTATTATTTTACTTGTAACGTATTTCTCTACGATAAATTACGCGATAATTATTTTGTTCAGCCTGTATTTACAAACTTGTTTAAATGACAATTATGATAGTTTCGTGACCTGTTTAGCAAAAATCAATAATATTATTAATGAAGTTGATACTGCTAATGTCATTATCCTTGGTTACTTCAACGCCAATCCAGGTACGATGTTTGGGGAAGAGCTTAATATTTTTGCACTGAAAACAATCTTTACATATCTGATGTTGAAAAGTTTGGTATGAATGACGATAACTTTACGTATATCAGTGAAGCTCATGGTAGTTCTAGTTGGTTGGATCATGTTTTTAGTACGCATGCAGTGCATACCGCTATTTCTGATATCAGTATTTTGCATGACTGCGTATCTTCTGATCACTTCCCTCTTTGTGTTAATATTGTAATTGCAGGGTTGGTTCGTACATTTTCTAGTCCACATTATGGCAATGATCTTGAGGTGAAGCCCAACTGGAGTAACGCAACTCCTCAAAACTTGCATCCTTATGAACAATCAACGGAGTATTTACTTCGAAAACTTGATATCCCAAATGAAGTTTTTACATGTAGCAACCCTAACTGTATGAATCCTGACTATCTTCGTGGTTAGCACACGTTTTATGCAAATGTTGTTGCTTGTCTCAAATCTGCTGCTTGTAATAGCATGTCTACCTCCTACCTCCAAGCCCTCCAAACCTGGTTTCAATGTAGTCCCCGGATGGAATGAACAGTTGCGTAATTTGAACAATGCCGCTAGTGATGCTTTTAAACTCTGGGTGACGAATGGTAGACCCAGATTTGGTCCATAGTTTGATGTCATGCGCAAAACGCGCGCCAAATTTAAATCTGTGTTAAGGACGTGTAAAAAAGACGAGTGTAAAGCTAGGGCGGAGGCTATAGCGTACAACTTGACACAGGGAGGCTAACGTAAGTTTTGGAATACTGTGTATTCTACAATTGGCCGTTCCTCTCATCTTCCTACTAGTGTGAATGGCTATAGTGGTAATGAGAATATCGCCAATATGTGGAAAAATCACTATGAAAATCTACTGAATTGTGTACCAAGGTATGATGATAAAACATTTGTGTTGTCTTTGTTAGACAAGATAAATTTTCATAATGGGATGGTAGTTACTGTAAATGAGATCAGAGAGTCTTTAAATAAGTTAGAAAAGGGAAAGGCTTTTGGTAATGATGGTATTACTGCGGAACATTTGATTTATGCAATTCATATCCTCTGTGTTTTATTGAGCATGTGTCTAACTGACTTTTTTATTAATGGTTATCTGCCTAAGATCCTCATGCGCTCTCCTATTTGTCCCATTGTGAACTACAAATCCTAAAGACATGACAACAGTAAATAATTATAGACCTATTGCAATTGTCACAGCTACCTCGAAATTGTTGGAGTTATGTATTTTATCTCGGATCGATATCTCGTTAAAAACGAGTGATCTCAAGTTTACCTTCAAAAGAAATCATTCCACTGATATGTGTATTTTTGTGTTGAAGACATTGTTGACTTTTACAAAAGACAGAATACACCTGTGTTTCTCTCTTTTATGGATGCTACCAAGGCCTTCGACGGGGTAAACCACTGGACTCTGTTAGGAAAATTGATTAGGAATAATATTCCTCTTTTCGTTATTCGAATATTACAGTTCTGGTATAGTTGATAATAATTCTTTGGCCGTTGGGCATCAGCTAAATCAAAACGTTTTAGCGTCATCAATGATGTGCGTCAAGGTAGCGTCCTTTCACCCAATTTATTTGCTGTTTATGCTGACGAATTAGGTCGGACGCTTCAGCTGGCTGGTGTTGGATTCTGCTTGGCTAACTGTATTATTAATCATTTATTTTATGTCAATGATTTAGTTCTGATATGTCCTTCAACTAAAGCATTAGAGAAATTGATAAATATCTTTGAGCATGATGGAGAAGAACATGATATTCTTTTCCACACTGCAAAAACAGAGTGTACTTTCCCAAAGTCCTGGAAACCAGCTAGAATTCCTTGTGTATCTTTGTATCGGAAACCTTTAAATTTTGTAAACAGCAAAAGGTATTTAGGATATGTTATGTCTTCCTCCAGTGACGATGATGTGAATGCAAGGCAGCTCCGATGTTTGTACGTCAGAACCAACTTCATTGTTCGCAATTTTGGCAGATGTTCTCAGAAAGTGAAGTGCACTCTTTTTAAATTTTTTTACACAGTATTTACTGTTAAAATGTTTGGTGTAAATATAGTGTTAAACAAATGTCGACATTGAAGATGGCCTATAATAATACGATGCAGTTAGTTTTTGATCTTAAACGTAATGTTAGTATGAGTCATAATTTTGCTATTAGAAATATTTTAAATTTTACATCATTGCATCGTAGGATGTTATTTGCATTTTGTCAACGTCTGTTGGCCAGCAGAAATACTGTTATTTACAGCTGTGTACTTTCCGACTCTCATTTTAATTCCAGCTTTTGGAAACAGTCGGAGTATTCTCTATTAGGGATTTTTATCCACCATTTTGAGATCTCTTTAAATATTTTAATGTAGTTTTCTGAGTATATATTTTTATTGTATTGGTCATCGACCTGAAATAAAGGATAATAATAACAATAATAAAACTTGATTGGAACTATTTCCATTGACTACAGACGGAAAATTGTACGAGGTGTTAACGCATCCATCACATACTTCGTATCTTCATAATGTAAACCACGTGTAATATCACAAGGACAGATATGGATAGATATGGAAGTGTGAACCGGTGTTTGAGAGACTTCTTACACGGATAAAACGTGACTGTGACAGTTCCTATAGTAATCTCATGAACAGTCGATAAACATGACACTGTAGCCATCATGTGCAGTATCAGTATTGTTTGAATCTTCTCGGTGGTTATTGAGAAGGAATATATTAAGTGAATAAAGATGGGGTCCTAAAGGGCTTATAAACGAGAAAGCATGTAAGAGGTATACTACGATACTAGGAGTTTAGCTTTAAGAGTTATCAAAGATTGTTTTATTCTTGTGTCGTACACGTTTTCTTGATCTGAACAGAGTAATTGTTTGTGTGGTACTCTGAGAAAAACTATTATTTGGAGGGCATATATTGACAGAATCCCATATGAACATGGCGGTCAACAAAAACTAATCGGCACTTTCAGAGAAACAATGCTTTCTGTAGCAAAACATGAAAGTTGACGTATGGCAATTTCCATTCTCGCGGACATCACGAAAACAAAAGTAACAGTTAAATATTAAGGCGGCTGTAAAGTAGATAATTTGGTTGGTTGTTGATATGTTGCAAACCGGCCAAATTACAAATTAACTAATGAAATTTAATGAAATTTGTATCACAGATAGTTTTCTCATGTTCAAAATGAAATATCCTGGCAAATTCGGAGCTATTGCAAAAGCAATCATGTTCGAAAAGCCGAATGCACTGTGTTATATGAAAATCAAAGCATTTCTAAATACATAGAATGGAAAAGTACCCAGTATATTTCCACAACGCCTTTTTTAAAAAGTGTCTTTACTTTGCTCCCACATATGATGTGCGATATGGCCTGAACACTTAGACCTTATACAGACTTTAGACCTGATGATCATGCGCGTGAATATACTTTCATGCCAAACACAAACCAACAAGTACAATCTTTCGATAAAAATTTTCAGAAGCTATCCTGATTTAATGTTATAGAGACACATCTTGAGATTAATGTTATACACACTTCTGACAAATTATGTTTTGAACTCCAGATAATTAACCGAATTGCATACGCTATACTAACAAGACATCGGTTGCGTTCAAATGTAACTTGAATCTTTAAGGGGAAAATTTTATACACTGCAAGATCCGAGGTGCAAACTTTTTATAGACTACCCCCTCGCTACGTATTTAAGTGTTGCGAGTGTAGCGAAGGCTAGGAAAAGAAGTCTAATTACAGAGAAATATATCAATGCGCAGCCTGTTTAAGATGGGACTATTTTCACATAGGGTGTCTTGTATGGAACAGTTCGATCTTCCCATCGATTTACATATCGTGAATAATTATTCCTTTCATAAGAGAAAGAAAGTTTAGAGTAGTAAAATAGACAGGGTCAACGGAACTTTGTTTAAAGGACCAGGGACCCCTACGAATAATATAAAAACTAT
>LD349789.1:3820-28444 GCA_001465055.1 Ptychodera flava | reverse complement strand
GTCACGTGACCTCGGTGACCTTTGACCTCAAATATACATATTTGTCCATAACTCAGTAACCACAAGTGCTACAGCCTTCATGTATGGTATGATGGAACACCTTATGATGCCACATATTGTATCTCATTAATTATGCGCATATCTAATTTTGAGCGAGCCAATAGAGCTAGAGGTCTGATTTTTTGGTATATAGGGATTTTTTTCAGTATCTAAGCTGTCTGGTGTCCAATATCAACCGAATTGTTTTAACATCCAAGCCATCTTTGTTGATCAAGAAGTAATAGGAACCTGTCTGTGTCAATGGGCCATAATTCAATAATTAGTTTTCAATGACAGGTATCAAGACATGTGAAATGCATGAAAACCACTCATCATAATTTCCTGAAAAATGAGTAAATCGATGATAGATACTGTACACTTCAGTCATAAGCTTGGTTAAGTCATACCATGTTCAATATAAACGAAAATGCTCCAATTTACCCGGTATGCTAGTGCTGTAGAGTTTGTCACATTTTTTGCATGAATGGAGACAGTCAACACAAAGAAATAGTACTGCAGAGCTTTTCACATTTTCTGCATGAATGGAGACAGTACAACACAAAGAACTGCAGAGCTTGTCAAATTTTCTGCATGAATGGAGACAGTACAACACAAAGAACTAGTACTACAGAGCTTGTCACATTTTATGCATGAATGGAGACAGTACAACACAAAGAACTAGTACTGCAGAGCTTGTCACATTTTCTGCATGAATGGAGACAGTACAACACAAAGAACTAGTACTGCAGAGCTTGTCACACTTTCTGCATGAATGGAGACAGTACAGCACAAAAGTCAAAATATCAACAGCTTACTTTTCAGAAGATTACTTTTAATGTAATTAAAATTCACTTTCAAAAGCATGTTTCAATCTGATTGAGAAAAATTTTGGTGAATTGGACTTAAGACAGATAGAAAAAATTTTTGTCGTTCTCTGACAGGCTATAGAGTGTTCAATGAAGTGTTACTCAAGACAGGAGCTTTCTGAACATGCCATGTGTGAGTTCAAAAAGTTAACCAAGGACAAAATATTGGTAGCAACAATCCCATTAAAGGTAAATTGGCAAGACTTTTTAATACACTACATGCTTTTGTCATTTGTCTGAAAACTGCTGCATCTATTTCAGAAGAAAAAACCCACTCTTCTGTGTTCTGTTATACATATTAAGTGATTAGTTTTTACATGAAACTCCAGTGAGAGTAATTTTTCTAGCAAGATATGATATTTGAAAATCTGATATGTAGTGTCGTCATGATCTGGTGACAGTATTTGTGTCATTAAGTGTTATTGTAGTTAGCTTGCGTTCAATATTTACAACAACTAATCCTATAAAATCTTTGTTGGAGAAATACAATGTAAATAGTTGATGTTTTATTTCTCAGTTTGACCGATACCAAATCTCCTGACAATTGTTTATTCTTTAAACCACAAGGAGAAAACTATGACTTCTTTGCATGAAACATTGATTGATTGATTGATTTTGGTGAACCGACAGACTAAAGGCACCAATTGACCAGTGTATATTAATGCCCTTATCCTGGTCCAATTGAACACTGAACAATTTGCTTGCCACTGACCTTTGCCAGAATGGATTGATGAATGTTAATTCAGAGCACAGTTAATTTATCAGCAGTTTTCTGAACAGTGACATTTGTTCTTGTCATGTTTAGCTGGAGTTAACATCTGATGCCCAATACATCTGGTTGAGAAATCCTGCAACTAATTTATGGATTAACAATGAGATTTTCAAAATTGGTAAGTGCCATTATCGACCACATCATTGTACGCCAGTAAATGTAGGCATATGTTGTCTTGAATATGACACTAACTCTGAAATCTTTTAGAAGTTTGCCTCATGCTGTGAACATGATTTCTTTAAAATTTGAGGGACAGAAAAAAGGTTTATCCAGTGTAATCATAAGAAATTTTGTGTGAAGTAAGTGTATAGGCGTAACTGGACAGATGAAAAAAAAATTGAGATTTTCATATCAGTACATCCTAAATTCTATATGCATTCATCAGTTGATGTACTTAACATCATGACATAGCTTGCTGAGATTGTGAGTGTTCAGTCTGACTAACATTGTTTGTCTTGCTTATCATCAGAAGTAACATTTGAAAATGCTGTATTCCCTTTTATCTTCAGATCATGGCTTTGAACATTCATTAGAGCATGGTCACCCGCCACTAATGCCACCCCAAAACTGTGTTGTAATTCCACACATTGTTCATGGGTCTTACCCCATCAGCATGCTGGTACCACACCTAAATCAAGCTTCACATCAGTATCATACAATCTCACAAATACCTCGCCAAGCTTCAAAGCCACTTCACATTCATCACCATGGTGACAGTGCAAGATACCAGTCATCAAAGATGATTAGAGAAAGTGAATCAAGTTCAGGGGTATCCTTCTCTCAACAAGGCATACTGCCCATCCCAGCACCCCTGCTTCACCATCAGCAAACACAACCAAGACCCATTTTAACACAAAACAGGTCTGAAGATTGTTGCTATTCCCTACCTAGCAAGTTACCTCTGCCAGGTTTTGATGTCAACAATCTACAGTCTTCAAAGAGAGCTGCAAGATCCATGGATAATCTTATTCAGTTCGATGAAATAGAGCGTGCAGCTGATGAGTCACATGTGAATCAAGGTAATGTTATAACTATGGCAAATACAAGCAGTTTTTTCACATGTTGAATTGGTGAAGCTCAATAAGTATTATCAGCAGCACTCTCTGAACGCTGATGATAATGTTTAGCTGAAGGAAGAAGTGTATACCAGTACACTGTGAGATGCAGTGTTTGAAACTCATGCAAAATCGCTACTGGCCAAGCGGGCCAGTAACTTATACAATTCACTGGCCCGAAAGGAAATCAACTGGTCCTGGGCATAATACGGAATTTTTACTTGAAGGGAAATACAGGGGCCCTGAACAATAAAAAAGATGCAATATCATAACCCCAAACTATTAATTTCTTTATAATTTTATAATAACTTTTTATTGCAGCAACTGTTTTCAACTCTTTTCTTTTACAGCCAGAATGACAATTAATGTCCTAGTCCTCAAAACCCAAATCTTCACAGGCTGCCTCCAGTGTAAGGACATCATCCTCCTCTTCCATCTCTGAACATGATCCGTAGTCACTCCAGTCAGAGTCACTGTCAGACAGCATTTTATCTTTGTCAGCAATAGCAACTCCTGTTTCATCCTGCTCTTCAACCAAAACAGCCTGGTCACTGCTGCCAGCCTGGTTTGAACTATCACTCAGCTGATTAGATCTGTCTTCCATGAAATTGTGCCTCCTCTTTTTAGGGCCTCCAGTATTCCAGTAGTGAATGGCAGATGTGGGGTCATATTCCTTCTCATTTTTAGTGTGAAGCTTCACCATCAAGAGGTTACTCAGGGTTTTTGTGTGGAGCCTATTCCTATATTCTGTTTTGGTCTGCTTCATCAAGCTGAACCCACGTTCACATACAGCTGAACTGGCTGGCAATGACAACACCGGTTAACGGCCAGTGGACCATACACACTACGGCAAACTTGGCAGAACATTTTGGAAATGCGTTTATCGGGCTTACCGGGATCGTGTATTAGCCACGGAAAGTCTTTTTTCCAAGACTCTTGAAAGTGTCTTTCCCGTTTCTCTGCATCGTAGACTTTGCTTGCAGCACGGCAATCTTCTGTTGATCGCTTCTTTTTTGCTGTAGGTGGCTCAATATTCAAATACCTGTACATCTTTCTCGCTACTGATATTCACCCGCGAGGCGAGGTTCATCAAAACAATGCTGCCATTTTGACTAAACGAAATCTCGAACCTACCCCAACGTGACCCCAACGCGTAACAAATGGAAGATGTTGAGTAGCGCCATCAATCTCGCAAGTCGCGAGAAATGCGTAGCTGTAAAGGCTTTCGCTAAGTAATTTCACCGTTCGATCTTTTGAGATTTTACCTGCCAATTTTTTCCTAAATTTTGCTGTTTGATTACTTGAGAATTTAACAGAATAGGGTAAGAGTATTAAAAATTGCTGACCCCTTCTTTATTGAGAGCAGGACACTCGGGTCTGCTTCTTTCACAACTTACTGGCCCGGCATGAAAACAGCTGGTCTGGGGCTAGCGGGTTAGCGTGAATTTCGAACGCTGGTGAGATGTGTTTGTAAGTGTTTTGTATTCACATTTTGCTTTGTTTTTTGTTGATTTTGTATAGCTTGCTTAACTTTAAGTTAATTTAGCATCTGAAAAATACCTGGTTTTTTTCGGTTGTTAAACTTAAAGTATTATCTTTCAAAAGTTGAAGATGCAAACATAAAAAACCCACTGATTTATAAAAAGTTTGAAAATATATCAATTTACAAGTGCACTTGTGCTGGATCAATGAATTTTTGACTTTCCTAACACAACCCCTCTCACAGAAATTCCCCAAAACATTTAAGAATATATACTCAAGAAAATTATTGGAATCTCATTTCCATGTTTTTATATGGATACCCACAATATGACTCAGATCTAAATTTCATCATGTTTTAATCATTTTTCAAAAAATTGACATATTAATTCTAAGAAAAATTGAACCTCATTTAATATAAGCAATTCTTTGATTCCTGTGTTGTGATCTTAAAAAATCATTTCAACTCTGTACACACTAGAAAAATAACTGCCCTGCATTCCTATCATTAGAAATCAATGACAACATCAATAAATTTGTTTCGTATTCAGGACCAACATCAAATCTTGGAGACATCATCATCCAGAAGAAAGAAAACCAATCACATATTGAAGAATCTATTCTAATGTTTGATGATGATGCTTGGGTTGAAGGTCGAAACCCCATCACAGATTCACCTTTGACCCCAGAGGAAGTTAAAACACACTTGGCAAGTGATGATTTCAGCAGGTATGTAAATCTTTATTCCACTGTACAGATTGCTTCCTTAAAAAGTCACACAGTGTCATGAGTTAACTGCCTGCATCATACAATTGCCTATACCGGTAGTCTTCATAGAGTGTGCTGTAACAATTAACCACATTAAAACTCTGCCATGATGGAGTGAAGTGGTGTTACCATCGGTGTGGTTAGGGCTGAAATGGTAAATGTGATGTGGCTTGGAGAATATTTAATGGTGTGATAGGACATTATGTAATCATATTATCAGATTGGTGCCATGCCAGACAGCTGTGGCAGATTGGTGCCATGTCAGACAGCTGTGGCAGATTGGTGCCATGCCAGACAGCTGTGGCAGATTGGTGCCATGCCAGACAGCTGTGGCAGATTGGTGCCATGCCAGACAGCTGTGGCATGTGTGCTGGAAGGGAATTAAGGGACGAGCAGGTGGTGTTGTCATGATTGACGTCATGACACATGATTATGTGATAGACAGGGTGACGATAGATTCCAAAGTGAAATGGCCCTCAAAGAAAATCCATTCAGTATATATTCAGAAGCTTGTTCCTCTTATTTTTTCTTCACTTTTATATGCTTGCAAAATATCAATCAATGCAAGTGTTTACAAACTGATAAATTTATAATTTGTGCAGTCCAAATGTAAAAGATTTTAAATAAGTAGAGTTTCCAGTGAACTCGCTTTGTGTTGCATTGCTGCAAGTTTGTTGTTCAGATAATTCATAAACTCTGAGGGACATCACATGACAAGTGTAAGTGCTGTCAAAATGTACATGCTTCACGTTGGGTTACTATTTTGCCAGCTTTGACAAACTGAGACAGTAAATTTTGACCCCCATACTTTCTCAACACAAAGCTAACTTTTTAATAACCTGTGCATAAATTTTCACACACTTTTTTGGGTTTGCCCAACACTTGTACGTAGGAGTCAACTGCCAGTATTTAACAAATTAGGCGGAAACTTTCAGAGTGGAGATGGTGCACAGAATGCGGTACAGTGCTATCTATGTGGAGAGTTTGGACACAGACAGTATGACTGTAGAAATGCAGGCAAGAAGGGAAAAGTGAGTGACTGATGATATATATCCATATACATTTACATGAACTGTAGCTATGATCTGCATGTCATTCCAGTTGACAATCATCAAACTGGGAAATCAGTGTTTACCTGAAATATTTGGTTTCTACCGTAGATGCTACAAAATGTGTTGATTTGATGTCTTAGAATGATTGCTCCTCTACACCCTCCAAAAATGCAAAAGAGTGAACAAATTGAGAATGACTAAACAACAAAATCATAGAAGAATTAATGCTGGTGGCTAAAATAACAAGGACACTGTGACTTTTTGGTGTAGATGTTCTATGATTTTCATCAAAAATCCTCCTTTGAGAAAATGCATGTTTCTGTAAGTGTTCATTGCATTTTATGCTCACGTGTTGACACACGTGAGCATATGTCGCAGCGATGTCTGTCTCTCTGTCTATCTGTCTGTGTATCTGTCTGTGTGCTCAATATCTCAAAACCGGCTCATCAGATCAGAGTCAAATCTGGTATATAATTCAGTTTGCGAATGGCAAGAACTGATTAGTTTTTGGTGGGTGTGGCTTGCTTACTTTTTGCTCATTTGCATAATTAATGATTTTAGAAAAAATGGATATATATTGAGAACGACTGCACACAATTTGATGAGATGTGCTACAAATGTTGATCACATAAAGATATGTTAGTTGTAAGTTATTAAAGGGGTGACGTGAAAGATGATTACTAATTTGCATATTTAATGAAATTTCCTAATTTGGGGTACTGTAGAGGGGGAAATTATTCACGGGGTTAAATTTTCGCGCTTTTCGCGCGGCGGCAAGTGCGCGAAATTACAACACCGCCAATATTGTTTACACTGCCGTCGTGAGCTTGAGTAGGGGTCATTTGGGGGTCACACCGCACTACGCACACTCATAACAAGCACTACACAACACATGCAACTTCGCAAGCAGGACGACACAAAGAAAATGAAATTAAACATCTTGCTCTTTATTTATTACACATTAAAAATTGTTATTTCACAGAGAAATACAGACTAAATAGAGATAAAAACAAAAAGTAAGACTGACAACAAGCTATCACTAAAGTGTACCGATGTTGTAAAAACACTGCAGAACTTGCTCACTCACTGACAGTTCACATTTATGAAAACAAGACATCGTTTTACAATGTTATCAAATCTGGCAAAAATTCTTCAAAGAAACTCGAGAACTGATGATAAAAATAAAATAACAGATACAGATAACAAGCAAGTTGACCCATCGCCCAGTACTCGCACTTTTCAAGGAAAAAATCAATACACCGGCGATTTCAATTTTCATGCGATCTCTGTTACATGTGTTACACACAATTTCTAAACGAAACAGTCAAGAATGCCTGCCTTCGAAAAACCCTCCACAAGTTCATCACGGTGCTGAGATACATTCTGGACGGCGGACACCAACCATTTCGCGTGGAGAGGTTTAACTTCCGATAGACGCAAATCTAAGGTCGGATCTTCATCACCATTTTGCATCGCTGTACACATTCGATCGCTGTACCAATGCTGAAATTCGTGCTTCTTGATGTCCTTGAAAACTTTGTTGGCAGCTAAATCCATAGGCTGAAGGCGATCAGTACACGATGCTGGGACGTAGACGACGGAAATGTTGTGGTTGTTGAGTTCTTTCAACAATTCTTCACTGCGATGTGCCTTGTATACGTCGAATATGGCGATGGCTTGCTGGTCGGATGGGAGTTCTAGCCGAGATCGAGTAGCGTCGACATAAAGGATGAACAACTTGTTGATGTAGCGCATCATGGAAGTGTGATTCGACCAGTGGCTTTCTGTGTGGAAAATGTCCCAAGAGTCCGGAAACGCGTAAGTGGGGTGACAGCGATCAGTCTTGCCCTGATATAGAAGTTGCGGCGGAAGAAAATCACCAGCTGCAGACGAAGCAAACACGGCCGTAATTTGACGCTTGTCATCCAAACCCACGATGGAAACTTGACGACTTCCTTCTTCTTCAATGGTCCACTGGCCGACAGGAATGATGGACACACCAGTCTGGTCCCAGTTTATGACGAGCTGTGGGGGTACGCGATGCTGCTGGATGACATTCCGTATGCGCTGAAGAAAAGTTTCTTTGATTGATGGAAAGTCGTCGACGTTCGCCTTGACAGCTTTCGTTCCCTTCCGCTTCACATACCCCATGCGGCCTAGCAAAGACTTTGCCCAGTCCACAGTCAGAGTAATGTGTCCGCCAAACTCTGCTAATGAACTACGGTTGGTGTGGAGAAGCAGACCTCGAGCAATGGCGATGCAGACTGGTGAATTAACGACCCCGCCCTTGATTCGAATCTGCCGAACGTATGACTGAACTTTCGAATCAAGGTCACCACCGAGCATGACAGGACGACCACGTGATGATGCTAACTCGTCTATGTTTTATTTACCACTTCTCACTGCCCGGATGTACGCTTTTTTCATGCCGCGAACGGTACTCTCACTGATCGGCGTGCCCAGTTCTTTCGTGAATTTACGAGCTGCGTTCATCACACCGTTGTCGATAGCAAACTTTGCGATCTTTGCTCTTGTACCATTGTCGTAATGTTGATAATTACCGCGCTTTCGTTTCCTACTACTCGATGCGGTGATTTCTTCGTTGACAGCAGCGATGGCTTCAGGTAACAGATCACAGGTCTTTACGTCTACAACATCGTTAGGGTCAGGCAAACCGGGTTGGGTTGGAGTCGGCAAGGGAGCCTTCTTCAACCATTTCAGCAGACCAGTAGACATCGTGATGTTTGTAGAATACAAGTACAGTAGTTGATCTGACAGCGAGAGATGTGACACAAGCGACGGCTAGACGTGTACTGACTTCTAGTCAAAAATTGTTCATCATTTATAGAGAATTTTACTTTCATCTTGCGGTTGTGAAAGACCTATCCTTTGACGGTCCTGGCGGTTTTGGTTTGTTTACAGGAAAAATATCCTTTGTAACCCGCAGGGTGTGAGCGTTGTTTTGTCATTTCAGTCAATGTGAAAAAGGTGTCAACAACATGCCTATTAGTGGAACTGCGTATGACAGCGTAGCTTACCAGTATGCTTATTACAATGAAAACATCGTCTTTGTCGGCACGGTCGGTTTGTTTGTTCAAAGGAAAAGTTACAAGTATGTGACAACGCTGATGAACTACAACTAGTGCTGAGCGCGAATTTAAAACACCGCCAATCGACGCGATCGTGTGAGTGCGTGAAATTTTAACCCCGCGATTATTCCCCTCTTTACAGTATATATCTGAATTTACTCAATCAAAATTTACGAAACTTGGTATCCATATTGAAGATACTATGATTTAACATTATTGAAAGTCATTAAGCATTTTTACTTCATCCAAATCGTAATTTGCATATTTAATGACCTTTCGAAGGATATATATTTGAATTTACATAACCAAAATTGATGAAACTTGCTATGTACGTTAAAGATACTATGATAGAACATTATTAAATGTCATTAGGCATTTTTACTTCAGCCAATTCCTAATTTGCATGTTTAATGAACTTTCCTAATTAGGGGTATTTATCTGAATTGACGAGACCAAAGTTGATGAAACTGGCTATGTACATTAAAGATACTATGAAAGAACATTATTGAAAGTCATAAAGCATTTGAACTTTAGCCAATTCCTTATTTGCATATTTAATGAACTTTCATAATCAGGGATATTTATCTGTATTGACTACACCAAAATTGACGAAACTTGCTATGTACATTAAAGATACTATGATACGACGTTATTGAAAGTCATTAAGCAATTTTACTTCATGCAGCTCCTAATTTACATATTTAATGAATTTTTGAAATTAGGGATATATATTTGAATTTACACGACCAAAATTGATGAAACTTGCTATGTACATTAAAGATACCATTATGTAGGCTAACATTATTGAACCCGGGCATTAAGCATTTTTGCTTCAGCCAATTCCCAATTTGTGTATTTAATGAGCTTTCCTAATTGGGGATATACGGTATACTTGGATTTATTTGATCAAAGTTGGCATAACATGCCATGTGCATTGATGATTATACCAGGTTATACCAATATTGGAAGTCATTTCGCACTTAAGTTTTCATGTCAGCTAATTTATAGTTTGCATATCTAATGAGCTTTCAAAGTTTGGAATATGTAGTTTGAAGGACTTGAAAAGAGGCAATTACACTTGCTATATAAAGAGGTGATACAGTGACAACAGTCAAAGCAATTAATTATTTCTATTTCAGGTAATTGCGTATTTGAATACTTAATGACCTATAGAGTTAATCTGTGGTGAATACTTCATTATGTTGATCATAATACTTTCAATGAAGTTGCAAACATGTGGCCAAGGTTCAAATTTACACACAACTGCAATATATAATGAAACACGTGAGCATTTACAGTTCATATCTGGTCTAAGAAATGGCTTCCATGACTTATGAAAATTCACCTGTTAGAAGTTTCTTTTGTGGATCACTTTGTTTCATATTTTAGCCCTCTAGTGGTGACCTCATTCAGATTTGCTCAGACGATCTAGGATTATCCAATTTAACAATGGAAGATATTTTTTATCAATATTCAGTCAAATTATCCTCAAGGAAGTTGCATGTTTAATTGCTATACAATGATTTTTTTCAGTGATCTGGGATATGATGCAGAATTAAAAAACCCAGCATGATTTACATTAACTGTGTGGTTGAAAGTATTTACTCCGAGTGCCTGTACTGATTATTGCTATTTAATAATGCAAATTTTAAGTAAAGAATGTTAGTTACTGGAAATAGTGGCGATGCCTCTTAATTGGAATTGCATCAAAAAAGGTTATATATTAAACTATCCAAAATACATGCAATTTCTGCACAGAATTTTTGAGTTATATAAGAAAATACAAAGTTTTTTACATGTAGTCATTCCTGAGAGATACCAAATTTCTTTCAGTTGTATTACATTTTAATGTGAAAATTTACATGTAATTGTTACTCAGTGGAGTAATTAGTAATTATTATTTTCGTTATCTTTCTAGATGCGTCACACAAATCGCAAGACACAGAAACCAAGACACAAATGATGTGACTTGGTGGAAAATGTTGATCTGTCAAGGAACAAACTACCTGTGTCATGGAAAGTGATTGAAAAAACAAATGTTCTCGTTGTTGCCATTTTATGTTTATTTTGTTATTTGTTGTGTTTTCTGTTTGACAAAGCATCACTTTCAGCTTTGTACTTTTTGAATTGATTCCATTGATGTCACAGCTGTGAAGTGCAATTTCATGCAATCATTTTTCATTTCATTACACATCATGAGTGACATTTTTCTCAACATTAAAGAAGATTTATCATATCAGGCTTCAACCTGAGTTGGCCTGGTCCAGAGGAATGGGTATTTCCTTGAATTGCCTTCCACTTTCTATCTGTCCAGAGCTATGTTGCTACAACATAGGTTTGTTAGATTTTGCACATAGATGATGAATTATCACATACATTATTACATGTAAATGGATCACATGTACTTTTACATACAATTAAGAAATGTCTCTGTGTTTTGCAATATGTTCCAATGTGGCCACCAGACATTTATTTGTTTACTACTTTTATGATGTGTGTATATCAGTTACTCAGACATGTCCAATGTGATTTCATTCAAATTCACTGCAGGGACATCTTGTCTATACATTATTATATTATGCATATGATTTTAGATCAAGAATAATCCAACATGGCAGGCCAGTCAACCATTTTGTCACTAGCTTTTTTTGTGAGATTACTCAGACCATGAATCAGTTTCTTTGATACCCAGAACACAGACAGTTTATATGTACTGTGGTATGTACCGTTTCATTCAAGTCAGTTTTGTTTGTGATAGGGCTAGCTATTTGCCATTTCGTTAGAATTATTTTTCAGACAAATTAGCAATTATTCATAGTAAGGAATAAACCATTAATTCTGTTTAAACTGTGCACAAGGCTGCTACCACAAATAAAAGAAATGTGATTTTGTTTTTCAATAGAATCCAATCATACGTTACAGTTGGGTGGCTTTTTTCATGTGAATAGCACTTCATATAAGTGCTTAAATCACTTGAATCAAACACATTCATACTTGGTGCAGAGACAACTTACAGATGTCACACTGATACATTTTTTAGTCACAATTCTGCTGTCAGGGTTTCAATTTATTTTTCATTGCAAATATTCCTCATTACCTGAGTCTGTTTTGTTCAAACAAGCAATGTCACAAAACAATTATATTATATGTTATCATAAAGAGATCACAGTAAGAGGGCAACACCATTATTGAACTTAAAAGAATGATAATACCAGTAAACATGTATATGCAGGCACAGACAGTATAGTGTACAGTGTACTGGTAGATGCCAGGCAGAGTATGTAATTTGCATGGCTTTTTTCAGCTTTGATATGTTCATGAATGTGTATGGCATAGGGAACTATATGTATTGAGATCAGTAGGTGTCTGTCGTCTGTATGTATGTTTGCTCCAGGACACTTTCAAAACTGCCGTATGTATGACTTCCATGGCAGTTTGTAAAATGATTTGTCCAGTGCATCCTCGAACTTAAGATTTCTCAACTCCTTGAGTCAGTCTATGAAAATCTCAAAATGATTGTTGTCAGATGCATGACAAAGTGTGTGCATGATATTCTGTGAAAACAATCACAGAACCACAGCCAGGTCAAATCTGCACAGATACAGTTGACATTTTATGCAAATGAGCAGAACACAGTCGCTGTGGTGGTATATGACTTTGATAAGTGTGTGTCAGTGTTGACTTCATATATATTGAATAAATTCAATGAAGTATGCATCACAAGATCAATTCAAAGGCTAGCTGATAAATTTGAGGTGGTACAAATATGATAAAACACCATCGTGATGGTGAGCTGCTTTTTCAAGGCTCAGTCATGACATCATTGCCGATAAATTAAGCACGCAAAGTTGCCTTGATGTAAAGAAAACTTTTTAGAGTCAATGACACACCACATTAAACTACAGGGTAGGCAGAAAGGTATAGTGTATGACTTTGTTCACAGGGATTTCGGAGTTTGAAAAATACGAGCTAAAAGTGTGGAAAAACAAACAAACAAAAGTCTGCATCTACTGCTGGTCCAATTGCACTTTGTACTTTATATCGATGCATGTATCCTTGGAGTGCGCTCATTAAGATACATTGAAACACATTTTCTTATTCCTTTTTCAAACATTTTTTTAAATTAAGGTGACACTATTCAAATTGAGTTTTCATGTTTTTGGTCGTAAGTTCATTTTGTTCAATAGGTTTTGAAATGTGAATGGTTTTGACAAATTTCCTTTATCAAAATATCTTCAATTTGTGAAAAAAATCTTGTGCAGCTGTTTTGAAACTTTCTGGCGGGTTCATTGCAAAGAACTCAGTCAAATTTCTCCTTATCAAAATTGGCCTATGCAGATTTTTGGGCAAATTTCTCAATTTTGTTGAAAGTATTTTCTTCTCTGAAATAACCCAGTCAATTGCTGCTGAGTTTGGTTTTGGTGAGGACTACCTTATTTAATTTTTTTCAAATGATATTGTAATTTTTATGCATCAAACTTTGATGTAGCTTTTCTCAGTATTTAGCTGCCTACAGCTATCTTGCAAAGTTATATCTGTTCTGTGATGCTGTCAATTTTCATTACAAAATACATAAATCATGTAGCCTATCATGGAATGTATTCTGATAAGTAACAGGTCAGCAGAACATCTACGTTGGAACAGTTTATCAAATAGCTTTCAAACTAGGAATTTTAGACAGATCAGTTATGACAAACCGGTAGCGTAGTGTCATCGGTATTTGAGACAGATCAGAGATCAAATGGTATATCCTGTGTCATGGTCTCTACATTAACTTGAACAGTCCACTCATTGTGACAGTTTTCGGACAGGGTAGTGAATTTCACCCAGAGCCATTTCTTAAATGACGAGCACCACAAAATCTTATTACCATACCTTTTGAAACTTTATTGTGCTTATCCTCAAACTGTTAACACGACGGAAGTGGCATTTAGGGGGTCAAAGTTGCCAAATTGTTGACCCCATGTTCAGTGCGTATAAATCGGACTGCTATCGCAGAAATCGGAGGTCATATTTGGAATGTGATTATAGGGGCTAAATATTGATATTTTGAAACTTCAAACCACCGATTTCCAATTTCGATGTGTTTAGAGAACTGTTTGTAAAGATTTTGTGATAAATTGTCATTCAATCCATGGATGACACAACTATATTTTGATGTGTATGGTGCTTACATATCGGACATTGGCTGTCTCCGTGTGTTGCTTTCGACACCTTGTATTGTACAGTATGGCTAAACTTTACCAAGTCTGTAGCCCAAAATAGCTTCTACCGAAAAATAAGCTATCCATAATGTGACAGCAGCGTCATCTGACTTAATATGCTGTCACATGACTTGTAAAACGCTATCAATACAGAGCGAAGTGAGTACAAAAAACAGCATGGTATTAAATGTCTTAAAACTGAGGTCGTCCGAAAACTGTTACACTGAGTGTCTTGTTTCTCTTATCATTCTGAATCTGATCTTCATCTTTTGTAGTTGTACTGTTGAACTCGTCAAATAAACATTTGAGATTCATTACATTTCATTCATTACTTTATTTGTAGTCATTAGTCACTCAGGTATTAGCTTTGGTAATGATTGACATCAAAACTCTAGGGGATGTTTCCCTTGATTCCTATTATTTACATCAATGAAACAAGGTTGCTGGCCTGCATAGATTTCAGCATGTGTTTCATGACAACATGTCTTTTTGAATTCTCTCACTCTAATCTGAGTCAACAATCTGATAAAGTCATAAATAACATGTTTCACGTTTGAAATACAGTGGTATGAAAACTCTAATCATTTTATGAAATGCCCAGTGTAGTTTACAAGGATGCTGTATATTGCATTCACTAGCAGCATAGAGATTTGGTAGATGACATGATTTTCAACCCTGCCTCTTTCAATTCCCAATAACTAAAAGTGAACAATATATAAATAATCCTTAAATTAAAACCATAAACAATTGTAATCATTTGATTTTTATCTGTGTGAATCCTGTCAGTTCAAATCATTTGATTTTGATCTGTTTAACCCTTTGAGCACCAAAGTCAATTTTTGTTGCCTTTATAAAATGTACTCCAGTCAGATTTTTTCAGATTTTGCCAAAATTTTGATGTAAAACTAGCCAATGAAATGTGATGTCCGTTTGGTCCAAAATTTTCAAAAAAATTACAGAATCATTCATAGAACTGGTAAAATGTGGCACTAAAATTTTGCTGGGAAAAATTACAGCACTCAAAGGGATTAATCCTGTCAAGTTGAACTAATTTGATTTAGATGTTTAAATCGTGTAAATTCCAATCATTTGATTTTGAACTCTATGATTCCTGTCAATTGTAGTCAAAGTCTAGTAATGCCAAAGTTGTGAGCATATATCATATCAAATGCACAGATTCATGTTTAAATGCTAACACAAACCTTGCCCTTTATAGTATGACCTTGGTGAAGGCTTCTTTACCTTCATGTGGTATTATCATCCAGAAATATACCAGCTGACATAGCAGTGTCTGTAAATATCAAAATTGATTTAACAGGGTACTCTGAGCAGAGCTGGGATGTTGCTTAGTACTTCTGCAGTTCAGCTGTCAGTATTGTAATCTGCACTTCAGGATTCGAGTCTCACTGCAGTGGTTGACATCATTCAACCCTTTGAGGGCCAAAGTAAATTTTTGCTGCCTTTATAAACTTTAACCCAAACAATTTTTTTTCAGATAAAAATTTTCCCAAAATTTAGATCAAAAACTGTAGCCAATGAAATGTCATTTTGTTTCAAAATTGCCAAAAACATTACTAAAAATTCATAAAACGTTTGTAAAATTTTTGCACAAAAATTTTGGTGGGAAAATTTACAGCACTTAAAGGGTTAACGGAATGTCATTTTTTAGCATAAACAGAGTAAACTTCATGTTTTACCAACACTGTAAATTGAAGTGAAAGGTTTGGTTAAAACGCAAAAAGATTTCCTATTCAAGGATAAACTAAATATCAACAAAACTGATGAGAGATGAAAAGGTGAACCTCAGAGTTTAATTTTGTGATTCCTGTTTAATCTTATCAGGAACATAACTCTTTCAGCTTTCGTAACTGTGATATAACACACACATTAACCTTACAATGTCAGGTGCTTACAAAGCCAGTAGCTGTAACTTTTTGTGATCTTTTCACTATTTTTGTGTTTAATGTCTACTAGTACCACTGTCAGTTTCTGGTTCTACTTTGCAAAGCATGTTGAGATACAGTATTCAGTTTTTCAACTCACTCGGCACATGTGTGGACTGCATTGTTATTGTTGACAACTGAATTCTAGTCTGGACAAGTATTTAAATGTTGAAAAAATTGTACATTTTACATGTTTACACACTGTGCAGACAGCATGCAGTGGAAAGCAGAACATAAAATTGACATGAAAAACAAAAACCGTCAAAAAAGTATCAGCTACTGGCCCTTTAAGAGGTACCATTTACATCTGAGAATGGATGTTGAAAGAAGAATTGTGCTATTGAGTGTTTTGTTTGACATTGACTTCAAGTTGGTTGGCTAAAACATTTTCCCCAAATGTACCTTATGATGAACATTTTGAACAAATATTCCTCCGTGCGCTCTCTGATGGAGGGATTTTGTGTGTTCTCTAATAGAGGCACACACAGTAATCAATACCTGAGGAGAAAACTTCCGACATTCCATTTATGGAATACATACTAAGCAAGTTGAGATGGCTGTTTAATTTTCTTCGTCACAAGTGTTAAATTCTGCTTCCTGTGCAAGAACACTGTATATGAGATTTGTACCAGTCTTCTTGTAGTTGAGAACAGGTGTTGCTCCCAGTTGAAACTTGTGGTCACGTTCTGCACTTTCCATAAAACACTTGATGATAAAACGATTTGTACTTGTGACATTCGGATGATTGGCATAGTCTTCCAACTGAAAAATGAAATGTGAAATATGAATATAACTCTATGAAATTTTTTATCTCAAATTGTCAGTATTTTTTGTCTAATCATACCAGTTTAATGATACTGCCTTTCACCATGTCGTGACAATATTAATTTGTAGTAGAACAGCCAAGACATTCAGAATTAATTATGAATGTCCTGCCATATTGAAAACATGTTGGAACAAAAACAAAATATGGCACAGAGGATATTGAGTTCCTTGTATTCAAGTGGATTATACCATGTTTGTGACAAATATATTTAGTTCTGCGTAATCCTTTGACTTTCATTTATAATTTATCCTGTTAAAACCTACACATGCCCTCCCATCCAATAGCTTACTGTACTGTAGTTTTATTTAAATGTATCCATATTTTAGTTTAAATTACCGTCAAGAAAAATGTACCAAAAGTGGCAGTTCATGGTCCTTCAAGGAGTATACAAACTACTCTTGAATGTGTTTCACTTCAACATGATTATAATGTTGTCAGACAAATTGTATTCAGAAGACTTTAGTGATTGACTATTTGCACAAAATGAAAGTTTATGTAGCTCATACCCCATCGAGAAAATTGCTTTTGTAACCAAGATATATAAATACAACTATCAAATTAACAATTTCTATTGTCTATACATGAAGTGAGCTATCGAAACATGTAAAATGATGTTGTACCTTCATCCACTGACAAGCCCTTATTTCCTGGGGACATGCCTTGATTTCAGATGTCTTTGGTGTCATGTAACAAATAAAGTAAATATCTGACTGGCCAAATTTGAAATTGTGTTGCTGTCTAAAACACAGCAATGATATAAATTCAGTCTCTATTCCAGTTTCTTCAAAAACTTCTCTCCTTGCCGTCTCTGGTATGTCTTCACCTGAAAAGAACCAAATTGTATTGTTTGACTGTGCCTTTTTTCTCTTGTAATGGTCAATGATCAATCTAAATCTCATTTTAAAGGTTTGAGTTTTGCTCTGAAGTACAAAAGGACTGGGGAAGCTGCTAGTCTGTTCTGTTACACTATACTTCCATAATTTGAGCTGTCATCCATTTATTTCTGTCCACAGTTCAAAGGTCATAAAATATAGCACACCACCCAACTCTATAGTTATCATGCAAGGTATAGGGTATTGATCTGTTGTCTGTGAGCTGATAAGCTTAGTGATAATGTATATCATCCAATCATACATCTTAACACACACTTGGAGCAAACATTTGGTCTGTGATATAGGGTACATGGGGGAATGGGATTCAAATTTGAAAGTACATTTTTCACAAGTGTTCCTCTCAAGATGTTTGGAGCAAAGCACATTTTTGAAAAGCAAAATTTTATGTTGTTACATTGCACAGAATTTTGGCTACAATACAGTTCTGTGGACCCAATGTCTTGAATATGTTGGTCTGTTGATGATACATACACCATAGTACTGTATGTATTAAATGCACAAAGGAAAACCCTAGCCTCTAGGGTTGGATGATTATTCAGTACTGTATATTCCATTTATGCATTCCCCTGGTCCAAGTCTAGCCTTTATCAAGGTACAGATTTGTAAAGACATAGACAAGGAGTAAAGACTGACCTGTATTAGCCAGTCCCCCTGGTAGTTTCCATGCTGGCTTGCCGTCGACAGACATTCCATACTTCTCTTGTATAACCAGTACTTCATTTTTATCATTGATAACAAATCCTGCAACACCTAAAAACAATCTTTTGAATAAATTATACAGCCAGATATTTAAAGTGAAAATAAATTGGAGTTTCAATTTCCTCAAAAAGTGTGTACTGTATAATTGAAAAGTAACTGTAAGATTATAAAATATGACATACTGCTTTTGATGGAAAATTTTATTTTCACTTCTCCAGTCAGGAATATTTTACAAAAGAAGTCTCTCTGTCAGCATTGACTTACCGATATAATGATTCGCAAATGCAGGTAATAGATTTGGAACATCTGTTGGAAGCCATCGTGTCATCAACACATACGAGGGTTGGGAATGGTGAAAGACAAATCCATGCTGAAATGCAATGAAACAATATGTTTTGATGTTTCATTTACTTTTGAAAACACAACTTTTAATTCACTGAGAGATTACTATGTAACAAGCCATAGTTCACCAAGTACAGACATAATATGTTCTTCCAAACAGTGGCAAGTAATAAGAACAGTTGACAAGCAGAAAGTTGGCCAAATCATAATTCACATATGTAGTCAGTCCAGGTTATTGAAATGTCAGCAAGAGAATACCGCGTACGCGTAAGTAGACATTGCCATACTCTACATCTGATTTTAATCAGATTGCCTAAAATACATGCTTTACTTTAACACGGCATTCTTTCATTTTGCTTTCGAAGAAAATTATTTTCACACAAAAAGTGCTTCAATATTTTGAATGAAGTTGTATACTATTGGGGTGTATATTTTATATTAGGTTCTCATTGACTTATTACCCAAAAACTAGGAAACAAATATACATGCATGTTTCTCATAAAGTATATCAACAATGTGGTAAAAATTGCCAATATATGCAAATTAATGTCTGTATTTAGCCCTCTTTCTCCAAATCAAGAAAATCTCTCACAGAGGCATATATACTTGCACTTTCTATGATATCAGCAACCAGGACTTAGAAACTATGCATGTATACAGTATGTGCAGAGAACACACAACATACAGCCTGGAAGATACCACTTCTCTGCACAACTTCAACAACATTTAAAATATAAACAAAGTTGATTGAGACAGCAGCACACTGCCAAATTTTATTTCTTAATTATTCATCAATATCATCCCTATAATATGAAACTGGAATGAAAATATCTGATTGTCAAGCGATGAAAATTTATTTTAGCTTTATGTTCCTACTCAGACAATTTAAACTGTTTATGGAAGAAGGTACCAAACCAGCGAACAAACTTCAAAACAACTTAGTTCCAATTCACTGTGTTGAAATAGGTTTTAATGACAAACAAAGTTTAGTGGATACCTCTCAACATGATTAATTTAGTTTTATGAATTTTGCATGAGTTGTTGAAAAGAGTAAATAAATGACAAACAAACCTTGGCAGCAATAGGCACAAATGATGATTCACGAAGAGAAATCTTAAGTCCTATTCCTCTAAGACCCTGTTGTTGCCAGGCAACAAGAGATGCTGAAAAAAGATTAAAAGTAAGACATAATGACATATTGGGTTACAGCTTACTAAAATATTAATTAATGTTCATGGCAGTAGAAACATGATGTTTACAATACTCATCTGTCTTTCCTCTTATCATTTCATTCTTTTCTGATGTCAGTAACTTAAAAACCTGGAACTAAAAACAATAAAAAAATTTGGAAAGAAATTAAGGCATGAAAAAGTTAGGTATTACAACACCTCAGAAAATTGTCAACCTACTGTAACCTTGGACTCTATAATACTAGAAATTATTACAGACATATGAATTATTTCTACTCCAACATTTCTCTCTCAAAACTTCTTGAGCATTTGAAGTCAGCAATCAACTCATCATATGTTTAGAATCAAACATCAGTCTCAATCCAACTTTCTTCCATTTTTTTCCACAACATTCTGTGACTTCATTTATTACAGTGCATCTATGGTGCTAAACTTGATAATATGTATAATAAGGAAATTTAATCTCTGCTGATGATGGAATTGTCAAAGGCATTTCATTGACTAAATCACTTTCAACTGTCCTTTTTCACTGCTTTGGTTTTATTTGTTTTATTGTATCTTTATGTACTTATTCAATTCATCAAAATTCATTAAGGGATGCATTGATTTAGAGCTGCAAAATTCAAAACTATTTACAAAAGAAGGTATAGTTCAAAGAAATCTCACATTTCAACATCTTTTCAAAATTATCATCATCTTTGCACTCTTCTTCTTCAGTTATCACTGTCACTCCTCCGCATCTATCCTTGTTACCATGGAAACACTGTCTTTCATCACTTGCCATCTTCTATGAAAGTAAAATTGTGCAATTAAAAAGACCATCTTCTGATAGGTATGGAATCTCACTCATGTTCACCTCGGCTATGTGTATTTGCATAACATAAACAACAGTTATGCAAATACACACAGCTTGGTCTGAACGTGAATGACAATGCCATACCCATCAGAAGATGGGTCCCTGCCGTATCATGTGATGAAAACGCCAAGCTTGGTGCTTTTTTCCACATGATTTGAAATACATTAAGTTGATGAAGCCCAAAAATGCAACTTCCTCCACTATTTTTATCCGTTTTTGTAAAAAATTGTGGGAGTTATAAATGGTGAAAACGGCATTTCCAGAATAAGTGACCAAAAAGCGAGCTCATATGTAATAATTAGCCTTGGTGAACTTCCCCTTTAAAGCTCCATAAGCTGTATCTTTTGGCTATTTTTTCAGAACGTTTACTTTGTGGTTTTTCTACACTTTCTGCATTAAATCTCTAAACTGTAATTTAATGCCAAGTATTTAGCATATCAAAACAACCTATACGAGTATAATCTACATTGTTATTGTTAAAAATTGTATTCAAGTCTAGACTAGAATTCATTTGTACACAATAAACAATGATCACTACACACATACAAGCTGTGTTGACATAAAGAATACTCAAAATTTAAGCATGACAAACAGCGAGATTAGGGTCAGACCTGGTAGTTGATATATAGAAGCAGAGAATACTGAAAAACTTGCTTTAAGTTACAGCTTATGTCCCTTTAAAGGTACTTCCTATGATTGGAAATTCTGTGAAAGTTGTTTTAGATCTTTTTGATCATTTGATTGTTCCCATTATGACCTATTGATGTGAAATTTGGCAGAGAAATCAATGATAAGACAAATTTTTCAACAGATGTTAGCCTTTTCTTTTATAGCCTTTTCTTTCATAGATATCTGCTGGGAGTTTTCAAACATTGCTCCTCAGGTATTGTTGGTGAACTTGGTAGGTATAAATATTGTCATAGTCCAACATATGTTACAATATGATTTAGCAATTGCTGAAGATATTCTTTTATATTTAACATATGTATATCTGCAAGATGTCATTTAAAGTTGCTTGAATTCATTCATAGTAAATACCGATAGTGAGAGATAATATTTGGCCAACTATTTGCAACATAAATCTCACTGTTAAAAACAGTCAAGAACAACTCATAAAGTTTCTTGATACAGTGACTTCGGTACACTGATAATACATGTAATTGGAAAGAAATGAATAAAGCTAAGAAAACAGGCAATTTAAAACAAGGTTTGTTTTTGAAAATTACTTCTTGGATCTCAAGAACTTACACTACAGAAAATTGGTCACTAAACTTAGTATTTCTGACTTCTGATCACTACTTGCAAGTAGAGTTGGGCTGAAGTTTGTCTTTTGACATTTAGAACAGCTGATCAGGTCTGCACTATCATCTGAACAGCTTTCTGGCCAGAAGGGCTTCAAGAGTCCCATGCTGGTTTACAACCATCACTGGCATCAGGTAACGAGTCGGTGACTTCGGAATGTGATGTTGTGCCCAAACTACGGGTGTGTATTGTTTGTTGGACATGAAACCACAGGTGGCCCAATCACTATTAATAAGCTTATTATTGAGTTTTTCTCAGTTTTCTCTGTCACTGTCAGTCCCTCTCCTTTTCTTCATGCTCTGACTGATCGTAGTAAATAAAATAAATGACTTTATAGCCTAACCTAGCCTCTTGACTCTTTATTTATTTTACATCCCATTACAAGGGCGTTTATCTCTCATATACACATCTTGTAACTAATTATGCTACTCCGGTGGACTTATCAGGGATTTTACGGGTTAGTCAACATCGCGAAAGATAGGAAAGGTTATCTTTGCAATGTTGAACAACCCTGGATAAGTCCACAGATTAGCATAATTAGTTGTGTTGACTAATTTATTACAAGATGTGTATATGAGAGATTAAAGCATCCTTGTAATGGGGTGTAAAATAAATAAAGGAGTCAAGAGGCTATAGGTTAGGCTATTTAAGGTGGGTTTACACGTGTATTTTCTTAACCCTGAGGCTACCTGATTAGTCGCTCTGTAAATATTCCTTATCAGCGATCTAAGCGATCTCACGGTTACACGTCATACACAAGGTATAAATTAGTTTGGGTCAAGCGAAAGAAATAACGCCACCAACAACACAGTAGTCTTCATAACAACGTATAGCCCGTACATCGAACCGACAAAAATCAAGCAAGCCCTGTCAGAAAACTGGAGTGAACTTGAATAAGACGAAACATTAAAAAAACTGTTCCAAAACAAACCAATAATCGCATATAGAAGGAACAGAAATATAGGCGACACACTTGTATAAGCGCCAGACTTCACAAAAACTACAATAGCTCAAACTCAGGTTCACATGAACCTAAACAAACACAACAAGACCAAACAGTAGACATTCTAGCTTCCCTACCAAATGTAAGAGGAACAACATATTATAAAATAAAAACAATCAACCATTCAACAGGTCTCACCAATCAAAAATTAATTTAAAGCCACTGATGAAGAAAACTCTGTTTTCGAAACATAGCGCCAAAGGATCACAGTGTCAGTAGTCTCTGCGCTCCAGTGCAGATTAACACAAGACACGCAGATTATGGGTAAGTCTCGCCATGGCTAAGCAACATTTTAGATAAAACAGTTAAACATGATATACACTTATATTATACACAATATCATACACAAAACGCAAACAACCCAAATATAAATGATGTGTGGAGTTGCTTTCCCTTTACTACCAGTTGCTTTCCCTTTACTACTTACAACTCACCGTTAAATGGCATCGTTTTTCTAGCTCTGCCACTACGACGGTTGTTGTCGGACACAGACTTGAACTAAGCTCGCAACCTTTTGATTTTGTTGTGGCATTGTTCCGCTGTCCTCTCGAGTCCCTTCTCCCTGGCCTTGGCAGCGACGAACTCATACACTTGCCAATCCCTCTACGTGCCGTCCATCATACGGATGACATTATTGTCTCTCCAGATTGACATTAGTAGCCTGATCTCTTCCTGCGGCCAATTGTTGCCGCGATCGCGAGAGCTTACTTGAACACCGTCCATTGTGGTAATGACTGCAAGCCCGAAGACAGGATATAGTTCGGCGTTTAGTTCGGTGTTCTGGTCACAGGTGTAAATAGGCCATTGTTTAGTACGGAGCACCGAACCTGGACCAGCCCTCCGACACCGAATTAATTTATTTCTTTGTTAGTTCGGTGTTGTCTGTTCACACGTCCAACTGACACAGGTTTAAATTTATTCCGGTGTCAACTCCGGACTTAACTCACACGTGTAAACCCGGTAGAGTTGACTTTTCAGATCCTAAGATTCAGATCCTCAGATCCTCAGATTCAGATCCTCAGATCTCAGACCTCAGATCCTATAATTTCAGACGCAGATTCATAACTAAAATTTCACAATTTTCAAAGTTTGATGTAATATACTGATAAATAAATAAAATATAATTTAGATTTGAAAAGGCTTTAAATTATTTTATTTCTATCTTGAATCTTTATCTTAAAAACTTCGATCTCAGAATCAGAACGTCATCTGTCGAAGACAGGGTGCGCAATGATTCAACTTGTTA
>LD349781.1:192791-211463 GCA_001465055.1 Ptychodera flava | reverse complement strand
AATGGTGACACCACTTTCTCAGATCCATTTTTGGAAACGACTTCTTGTGAAAACTACAAGAAATTAACAATATCGCAGTGACATTTTTGCTTCACTTCTAAGATAACAATGTACTACCCGGGGATAGTCATGTACTTGAATGAGAGAGTGAGTAGCTTGTGAGAGTGTGATTAACTTCTCTGCTAGCCCTTGGCAACAAAACTCATAATTGGTTGCAAAGGTCATTCATTTCAGTTCATCAGAAAAGAGCTTGTAAGTTCTATAAGGTATAAGCATTTTCAGCGTATTAAAAACACTTGAGTAATTTGGATCAGTAATTTAATTCTGCGTTGAATGCGTTGAATGTTAATATTTTTGATATATATATATACACCTACACACACACATACACACACACACACCGTATAGCGGTCAATAAGAAGAGGAATAGCACCCATCATGTTGAACTGTACTTCATTTATTGTTGATTGCAGCTGCTGCTAGATGACCCCGCGGCTGTTTCCGGGTTCAACACGGTAGAAGTCTAGTGTTTCTTACGTGTTTTCAAAGTGGGGTCGATTTCGTTTTGAGTGTGCTAGTTTTACTCAAGCCAATAAAGCCACACTTGTTTTACCATCGTCTTGTGGTAAACGGCAGGGCTTGGGTTCAAGTTATGCAGGCTCCTATATTACCCTTGAATTCCCGTGCAAAGAATGTCTATAGAAGCTAAATCTGTCACTATGAAATTTTGTTTACACCTGGAAACAAGCACATAAATGATACATTGCAGGGCTTGAAATTAACTTTTTTCCTGGTAGTCCTCTTGGGCTACCATTTTCTTAAGATGGTAGCCCGATGACAATGGCTGGTAGCCCATGCATATTTTAGTTCCGGGGTATCTTTTTCATTAACCAGAAAAGGCTATTTTTCAAGATTCTGCCCATGAAGTGAATTTTCTGGTCATTTGCAGTGAATATCGCACACCTTTATATACCCAAGGAAACAGGTATAATGGACGATAGTGATACTCAAAAGTTTGGTGACCTATTTGACACAATTTTGATTGTCGCCATGACAACGATACGACCTCTCATCCCGGCAATGAGACAAATTGAATCAGGGCTAAAAATAGACCATGGGCTTTCTGTAGGTAGGAGGCATAATTTCCGTGTAATTGTGATTGATCAAAATGCAATGAAAATGCGTTTTCATTGGCCATCATTTCCTCTGCCTGTCATTCAAGTCAGTCAGTTCACCATCCATGGCCGGTCGACTTCGTAATTTGCATAGCAAAGTCATAATTTGGCTTTTCTGTGTTCAGTTGAGTTTGCATTTAGCTCATCCCAAGGTGACTGACCGGACATGGCATGCCAAGTACTGACTGAATTTTAGGTCTCAGGATTTGGTAGTCCGTATTACCATTTCATGGATTTTGGTTGCCCGAGAGAAAAGTTGGTAGTCTGTGGACGCGGAACTAATTTCGAGCCCTGCATTGTGATTGGAATCCATCGTATAGTTTATGAATAGCCAGGGAAGGTAATAGGTGGAGTTTTGGGAAATCCCCCTTTTTTCACCTAACTATACAAGTCTCAGGTTGTTTACGGCGATGGGTTCCTTTGAAATTAATAGGGTTCTGTCTTTTGGCTACTCGCCATTAGCCCTTGGAGTCGGGTTGATAACTTAAAGTCTCTTGGTTCCTCGGTGCATGATATATATTCTCCTTCTGAGTGAACGTGAATTGGATGTCACTGAATGGAAATCTTGAAGTTCAATATCTATCCACTTTAACATAAGACCTCTGAGTTCTTTGATGCTTCTTATTCTTAAATTATCTGTGCGAGCGTCAGCGGGATCACTGAATCGTCAGAAGTCGGCGTGAAGTTACGTCAAAACAGGGTACCCTGGCTGAGTTTTGAGAGTGAATGGGTGTCTGGTTCTCAAATAGTGGCTGATGCACGGGCGTTTTGTAGTTTATGCTACGTTCCGACGTTCTGTTCTGTTCTGTGATAAGGCTACTGAACAGAAAGTCGGAACGTAGCATAAACTACACTTTTACAAAACTATCCAGTTAACAAAACGCCTGTCGGCTGATGTTCCTTGTTCACCTATCTAAATCGATGGACATTTGCGCGAACGAATACAAAAGTTCAGTTCAGTTCTCTCCTGGTGAGATAAGCTTATGAGTATTTTCAAGAAGATACCGTTAAGATCGGCAAAGATCATTGACGACGCTAAATATGGTTTGGCGCTGAAAGGTTCTGAGAGAGTCGGTCTTTACATTCTTTCTGGGAGACCGTTTGACTAAGCATATGCTAATAGATGCAGGACTTATGCCAGAGATTGCCGCTCGCGCTCTTCATATGTTATTACGTAGGGAGCTACCATTGAGCGAGATAAATTGAAATAATCTTCAGAGCAGCGATTGTGTTGCAGAAATTGCTCGATTCTTTCGTGGCAATGTCTCCTTGAAATGGATAGCGGAGGTATACGAAATAAAACAGCTGGCATGGCAAGAGATTTTCAGTTGTGCTTTGTCATTCACAAAGGCTGACAACACTTTACTCCAATACTTTAACATTAATTTTGCTGCTCAAAGTGGTCGTTGTCCCAAACAATCAGCCTTAATACGTAAGGTTAAGCCGTATAACCAATTCGAGTATTTCATTGGGGCTGAATTTACCGATCACACGATAAAATGTTTGTGTTTACTATACTTACCGGATGCGTAGTTCCCTTCTTAACTGTAGTTGAAGTCTTTTAAAATTAGCGCTTAGGTTGACTTTCTGTCCTTTTGGCGTTTTTAGAAACCGAGAAAATTTGTTTTACAGACGATAGCGTCACTGTATCCTACAAACGGACTTTCGTCGTCACAAATGTGACCACTGCAAAACGCTTGGTATCCTAGATTAACTAAGTTCTTTTCTTATTGACCAATCAACTTCCTTGTCTGTCTTTGGGGTCTTATAAAAGGGAAAGTTCCCGGCTGTTGAGTTTGCGCAAATGAATAAATAATCATGTTTGTTTTTCTTATAGATCTTCGGTCGCCAAGGACTTTGTGATTCAAGGATCTTTCACGACTGGATGCAACATGATCTTATGTCACGGAAACATGAATGATAATTACAATTTACCTAATCCTAGTTTGTTACACTTACATTTCTGTCGGTGATTAATTTCAAAACCTGCGCATTTTCGACAAATAGACTGCCACGAGGGTTTCATTATTTTTCCATAGCTTCAAAGGGACAACAAAACATTTAAAACTTGGGCATGACAAATTTCACACAGCAGTGAGTATAACAGTGAGTATACTGCACCGCTGGGTCGAAAGCCTTTAAGGAACTAAAATACTTTTATTGGAGTTTGGTATCGTTGGAACTTTTGTTGAATCAGCAAGAATGCCTCATTGCATTGTAAACAATCGGCAAAGGTCGAAAGGGGTTGCAAACGAATTATAAACATCTGCGATGGCCAACGTTAGGAAAGGTATTAACAACATCCAAAGGTTGTGGCCGTACATAGAATGCTGTGAAATTCTTCGTTTGGATATAGTACGTGCCTAGAAAGTGAAAAATTTAAACATCTGCTCCAATTTTCCCCGAGAAAACGTTCAACCATTCTCTTCCAAGATGAAGTACAACATCGGGGCGTCACTTTGCAAAGTTTGGCACTGCAGAAATGAATCAAAACTATATATAACAGATATCTGAAATCAAAAAGGCCACTGTCCACATGTTAACGCTATAGGTACAGTGAGTTTTCGATTTGGCAAAACAAAGGCTATGAAACTTTATTTACTTCACAAGCTTAGAAATATGAGTTCACTGTAACACGAGCAGTATATACCAGAGAAAGATAAGAATTGAGTCTGAACAAGTGTTCCCATGCGCACTATAAAGTTAATTTATGTAGGATCACCGCTTTATAGGCGCATGTCTCTAGCTCTGATCTGTCACTGCCGTTGTTTTATTCGTTTTGCAGATGATTTGAAACCTTACTCTCAGTTCCGCCGTTTGTTTTTGTTCTCACTTGTATACATCAAATATAAGTGCTTTAATGATTTTCTCCCATGTCCCCTTTGGTCAGCTGATTTCATCTTTCGCTAACTACTACAGGCCTTACGGATATGAGGCTAAATTTCTTGCAAAACATGCATTTTCACAAAGATGCATTTTCCCGTGGGGGAAAAACTGCATCGTCAATATTTTCCCGCCATCAAAGAAATGCCAGAATATAAGGTAACGCAGGGGTCATGAAAATAGCCAATTACACAGGCCCAGGTATCCACTGCAAATAGGTACTTTAATGCCAAGCGTAAGGACACTATTGCAGCAATGTACAAGCATTTCGCGCCCTCAACGGTTAGGAGATGTTTTACCTTCTGCATCGTGAGATGAGCTGAAATACACATATTAAGTGACGATATATTCAAATGTATTTAATGTTTATCAAAGGAAAACTACAAAACAGTTTAAAATAAAGATACAAAACACTTTACCTAGTATTCTTAATCGTAGTTTTCCGATATTAAATACTGACAGAAGAACAAAGTTACACATATATTCATCTGTTTGTTTATTTCAGAATTAGTTTTATTATTCCAGTTTTCGAATAGCAGCTGCTTGATGAGACAGAAAGCAGAGAGCTGTAAGACATCTCGCTTGCACAGTAGTTTTGATTTGCTGTGGCACCCTCTGATACTACGACCGCAAACAATATTTGTTTGGAAGTTATGATAAATAAATGTCATATATTAAACATTGTTATTATACAAACCCTACCTTTGTCATGTGTGTGTCTTTCACTTAGCCTTGCTATCTCTGTACACTATTTCAAAGACAACAGTCCGTACCTGATAATTACAAATCAAAATCACCTTCATTACTTTTTTCTACCGATCGCCAACGCGTAGGATTGATCTCTCTGGCACTAGAACAACTCGTTAGTTGCTAATGAGGTAAAAAACGAATATGAGTATTGTTTGCAATACCCCGTATTAGGACCACATGGGTTACTTTAGTTGTCCGTCCCCAGGGAGGGTTGGGACAGGTGTGTCTTGCTCCGGGGTCTTGGTCTCAGCACAAAGATAGGTAGTATAAATCTTTGTTGGAAATACATATATACTCCAACGTATAAAAATAAACGATAGCAACAAGAAACATGTGCTGAGACAAAGACATACCGACCCTCACACCCACCCCTGGGGACGGATATATGAAAACTGCTCCCTACAGTAGGACTTCGAATGGCTATGGCACTCACCTGACTCCCTAGGTCGGTGGCGGTTCACAAAGAGCGAGTTAGGGGATTGACCTCAATGCGGGTCACGATAGGGTCATCACATTATGTTGTCACTACTGTCAGCCGTCTTCGCTCGGCCTTTTCGCACTGACAACGATTTGCACGGCATGTCTGCGTTTACAATTTCAGTCCGGATAACATCACATGAAACATTCCTCATAGACGTAGAGCCGACTTGGACTATACGTGATTTAAAACGCGCCATAGCGAGCCGAAAGACTGACCAAACGTTAGGCGACGATGGCCAGTACACCTGCGGAACACTCCATCTCATCAACTCTGGGCGCGAACTTCTTGATCACTACACAATTCAGGTGAGAAGCAAGTTATTCATATCCAGATTAAAAATATCCCAAGTCGATGAATTGCAAGTGTCTGCCGTTCAGCAGCTCTGTGACTTGCTTGCGTCACTTCAATGTTCAACAGGATCGAGTACAACTTGTCCCGAGTAGAGCGCCGCCAGTGTTGGTTGTTGCTACGTGACGATCTGTGGAAATCCCCTGGCTCTTTCAGTCTCTTTCGTCAATCGTAATAGAAGGAATTCATTTGACGTATTCTGCATATTACGTAGGAATGTTGAGGTAGAAATGTTGTCGCATGAACAATGTAACATCACATTTTAATACTGTTCGAAGTTCCAGGGCTCACTCGTTTCTCAGAAAATTGCCATCCCATTAACATTAAAGTTGTCAAACGCAAAATCTTCTGCAGTTTGGGCTTGCAATCAATCAATTCATCCAACGTTAGTTACAATACTCCAGTAGACTGACCGTTGTTCATCAGAACAGGAAACTCTGGTCTAAGACAGATATATGAGAATGTACAACTTGCAAGTTAAAGACAAACTGTATATTTTATTCAATTATAATTGCAATGACATGAATTTACACATTATGAAGTAAAAAAATGTAAAAGTGTTTCACTGTACATGTACCTGTGAGTATTGAATAAATCTTGAGCATCCTTGATGTGAGTACCCATCCTCTTTAGCCATGTGCATCTACTACTAGTCTGGGAAGATGGTTTCCCATTAAAATATTAATGTTGGTGGGGAATTAACTCTCTCGTAGATCGCATGATGACAGATCGTGTTGACAAGCTATGGTGCCTCTGCTAAGTAAAATACACAGTAACACAATGCTATTATTGATAACCCTGAAGGTATTGATGGTACCTTTGTTTACTGATGTAACTTTTCAGTTGCCACAATTGTTTTAATTTTTATACCAACTGGCAAGTTTAATGATAGGGTAGGAGCCTGGTGGTTCAAATACATTTATACTCAGAACATTGTGTAACTCAGCCAAACCCAAATCACCAAATCATCTAACTTTTATTACAGGAATGTAATTTGCATCAACAAAGTGTCATACATGTTGTGATCAGACAGAGCAGCGATGATGTTGATGTTGCTAGGCAGCCAGAGGATGGTAGAGACTACACCAGCATTGTGTCTTCAATATCAGATCACAAACCACATTTCTATGTTTACTGCAAAACTTGCCAGGGAATCAGAACCGGAAAGTTGAGAGTTTGTTGTCGTCTATGTAAGCTTGATACACTAATCGTACAACAGGTATGTCTATGTACCTTAACTCTGCACAATCCAGTCGCAACTTCGCAAGATTCTATTGTGTGCAACTCCAAAATCACAGAAGACGTACGTATCATGAATGGAAAGTGTTTTGACAGAGATGCACCAGCAGTCAGATATAAAATAGTTCATGTGATAAGGTTTCAACTTATAGGAATCATGGTCATTTTGTTTGCACACCCCCACACATCCCGCCCAAACCTAGAGAGAGAGAGAGAGAGAGAGAGAGAGAGAGAGAGAGTTTTATGATTTTTTTATAATTTTTAAATAATTTTTGACCAAGAGGACATCACATTTCATTTGCTTCAATACTTTATCAAAATTTTAGCAAAAATCTGAAAAAAAATTTACTTGGGTCACCGTCATGGGTGGAGGGACTCTGCTTGGGTATATTTTATAGAGGTGACAAATATAACATCAGCACGTAAAGGGTTTATAACCTTGTTGACTTCCACTTCACAGTCAAATGTAAAGTATGTTGTTCATCTTTTGTTGTTCGCAGGATCCAGTGTGTTGGGATGATGTCCTCCAACCAGACAGGATACACGGAACCTGTCAGTCCTCAGGTTGCCATGGTAACCATGCTGTAAGTAATCATTGGCATGTTGTGGGTGTTAGGAATATTGATTTTAGTTTTACTAATATTTATAAGCCATAACGATTCATAACAGTTGATTTTCTTTACATTGTATTAACCCTTTCCCTGCCAGACAGTATCACTTCCCCATCAGCCAACTCAGTGAAAAACGGTATTGAGCCAAAACCATACGTCTTTCCACCGATTTGGCTTGGTCTGTTCCAACAACTTTAATCCATAACAATCATGTTTACAGTGTCTGTGATTTTAGGGGCCTTCAAATTTTCAATGAGATATATTGTGCTTTACTAATTATAATGAACTTGACCTGATGATGAAATATGAACTTGGCAGTATAAGGGTTAATGTATTATTTGACATGTGCTCTCCTCATTACATTAACAAATAGCTCACAGTTATACAACACAATTAATTTCTTAACGTTATTGGTCGCTTTAACATTTCAATATTACAGTGTTATTCCAGAGATCAAAACATCTCACACCAAATCAAAGTTGCTTGACCAATTTTTAAACCTTTTGTATATTACTGCTTTATTGCCATACGTTATGCTGTTTCATTTAGGTAGACTCGGGACTTGCAATGAAATGCCACAAAATTGAAAATTTCTCTCAAAACAACATATAAGATTTTTACCAATCTATGTAAAAGAACACGGTGAAATGCTTATCACTGTACTTTTGGTATTGAATTGCAGACTGTTGGTATTGAAATAAGCTTTATAAAATGTTTTGAATCGATAACTCCACTTTAATCTTATAGGAATTTTACTTCAAATGTGGATCCCATGTGACCCCTGAACGGGAGCAAGTTGTGGTTCTGTATCTCATCAAAACCAATACTAGAGATGTGCCGTGTATTACATGTACAGATGTGTGGTTAGTAGTATCATTCGACTATCACTCCATATTCCATCTTAGAAACTCTGTTCCGCTGTCACCCACGTTTTTTGAATCCATTCTTGATTCCACAAGTCAGGAATGTAGGAAATAGCTGGCAGACGACAAAAATAACCAGCTGTCAGCTAAAATTTACTTGCTTTTAAAATTATTAGTTGTGTAAGAATGTAGGACATTTTGCACAAAATGTGCTCACACGCTATACTCATAACTGCCTATGCTGTTATTTTTTACACCGTAACCAACATTTCCTACATCCCTACCATCATACAGCTGTTAATAGTGTGTCTTCTAACTTGCAACATTTCTCAGCTCTTTGTATAAGTTAATGAATTTCTTTAAATTTCTTCATGCTAACCAACCCTACACCAGTGCATATGATATGGAAAGTTTTCTTGTCTCAATGACATCTTTCCTGAGTCAAAGGCATGCCAATTAGCTTAGAGGGCACAGTGGTTATTGAGATGAAATGTTGGCCTAGGATTTACAAAACAGCTTGAACTTGAACATTCTTCATCATGCTCTTTCCATAGGTTGGTTCAAAATTTTGTACATATTTAAAAAGATGTAATAATTGTGAAAATCACAGTTGTATTAACCAATCTGCACATCTACAGTCTTCAGTGATACTAAAATTTCTTTCCTCCTTTTTACAGTGATCCAGTGCTAATATTCCCATGTGATTCCGGACATTCTATGTGCCTTGATTGCTTTGGTCAGTATTGCACCACAAAGCTGAATGACAGACAATTCATTGAGACACCAGAGCATGGCTACACCTTAGCCTGTCCAGGTATGGCAATATTGGCTGTGTCCCTGATAGATTTTGAATCAATCCTGATGTCATATTGACTAGTGATGGGGTCTGCTGATGACTCTTTATACAGTGGAAAAACCAGGCATCTGAACTTCTGAATTGTCTATTTGGCAAGCATCTTTTTGTAGCAAATTGATCTAAATTTGTTCATTTGCTAATTTAAAAAAACATTAATTTAAACTTTTACCTATATCTACTATGGTTTGGATTCCTATTTAATGAACGAAAAAAACTGGCAGTTGTAATGAAGATCTGAGAACTCTTAAAAAGCATGCAGCATATTCAGGGTGTTTTATAGTAGTTCAGCGCAACCTTTATGGCTGGCAATTGTAGGCGCTGCAATTTTCATAGTTGATCAGAACACAAATACCATTACATTGAAAGTTGATGAAATCTTGAACAGGTTTGGATTATGTAGAATTTGGATGACAAATGACAAGATACCAGTGTTAACAAGGGTAAAAGGAAACCAGGGAGCTACATCCATCGATCAATTTCTTTATTATTATCATTTTCAATGTCTCTGCCAGTTATTATTTCGGCCGCTACTCTCACAAATGCGAACCTTCTGATTTTATTGTCTTGTTTACATTCAACACAGCTGGCTGTGAGAACTCCCTTATCAGAGAGACACACCATTTCAGGATCCTGGACGAACAACAGGTTTGTGTCGTCGGTTTATGAGCTAATATGATAACATGACAACTGTGTCTTTACATCTGTGTGTATGCTTTTAATAAGGGGGATTTTTATTACCTGATGGTATATTCTGAGAACGATGAACTGTGATTCTAAATTTGCAGTCTGAGACAGATCGAAGTTGCTGTTCTGGTATGTTGAAGGGGAAGACAATTTTCCTTGATGAAGGTTTTGATAATTACTATAAAACTCCTTTTGACATCAGTTCTTTGGTAACTCTGTGTAATTGTGTACATGTGATACAACAAACACGAAGAGCACAGAATTCTCATGACAATTGGGAGTAAAGTTTATGTCAAAGCCAAACATCATATTGTGACCAAAATAAACACACTAACATCAAGAGAATGCAAGGTACGTCATTACTTTCATAATGCTGTTTGAGTAATTGCTTTGTCCAATAATCTACAGTCAAATTTTTGAGTGCTTGACAGTTTACAGTTTTCAACTGTTGATGTTTTTTCTTATTTCGCAGTATGAACGATACAAGAGATTTGGCGCTGAAGAGTGGGTGCTACAGAGTGGTGGTGTGTTGTGTCCTAGACCTGGCTGTAGTGAAGGATTTGATGTACCAGATCAACAACTCAGAAGGATACAATGTGAGGCTTGTCAGGTTAGCTGACCTCTGTTAGTTAATGCTATAGTTAACCTGTCAATTAATACCCTATTTATAACATTCAGGATCCAGGGTAAACCTTGCCAGTTGACTGCTAGAGTGTGCGATCACAGCAATCATATTCAAGAGATGTGCCTGTCCATTTATGTGATCCCAGCAAGATGTTGACTTCTTTTGTAAAGCATAACTGGAAGATAACCAGTGGAAATGCAAATCTTTGATCGGCACGTTGCACAAATCAATCTCATCAGTCTTGTAACAAGTGTGTATTCAGTTGTCTCTGTTTGTTCTGCAGATCTGGCAAAATAAATGTGTACTTTCAAATGACGTTACAATATTTGCCTAATTGTTGACAAACGTTCTATCACTGTCAGCCACACCCAGAGCAGGACCCTGGATAGATCTCAGCTATGTGTCATACACAGCGCCCTCTAGAGATACTACAAGCTAAGAATGTCTGCAGTTCATTCATGTAAAGACAGATCATCCTCTTTCCAATGTACCCATCATCTGTGATTGAAAGTGTTGAAACTCTGGTTCCTAATGTTCCTGACAAATATTCTTATGTCTCTGTTCAAGATTTCTAATTTATTCTCATTCTGTTATTCAAATGAGTAACTGTTCTCCTCTATATATTTCAGTTTGTCTTTTGCAGGCAATGCCACCATGATTACCATGAAGGGGAGTGTGGTCAACTGTCAGAACAGCCATCAGGTTCCAGCCACAACTACAATGTCAATCCAGGGAGTGCCAGGTGGGAGAGGCAGAGTATTGATACAATCAAGCAGACAACCAAGCCATGTCCAAAATGCAAAGTACCAGTGGAGAAAAATGGTAACATTGTGTGTTTTGTTGTGACTGTTCAGTCAGGCTGACTTTGTTTCAGTTGCAATACAGGGCCTCAACCCACTGCACAGGATTTTACAAAACTTGGACAAATGAATTTGTCAGACAAAATAAGTAGAATACAGATGTGTTACTAAAGCCTTCCTGAAGGAAACTCAAAATTATTCACTTTCAATCAGGAATAGAAATAAGGGGTCGCGGAACACAAATTTTGACATTAGAGAAACAAATAACCTAAAATTTGACATTCAAAAACGCTGCTGTTCTTATAATATCTACAGTTTTAAGGAGAAAAAAGTTAATGTTTGATTATTATGAAAGCAAGACAGTGAAAACTACTTTGTTCAGCAAACTTCAAAAGAGTTCACAGAAACAGCAGACCATACTTGGTTTTGTATAAGAATTTGAGAATCTGGATATCTGTCCTTGAGATCATTTGTCCTGAGTTTTATATAGAAAGCTTACAATTGGTTACTTTTACAGTCATTGATGATGTAGCATTGATGTTTGAAAGTCTGAGGAAATCTTTGACAGAAATATAAATGCTCACATATCTGATCACTGCACTTGAGTCAAATGTTCCAAATTGAACAGGGGACTTTCAGAAGACTCCATTTTTATTGTGAAACAATCCTAGCCATAGATGTTCAGCAATTAAAGCTGATGTAATGTAATGTCTCTGAGTGTTCAGATGATCCATGTGGAGACTGAGTCCACATAGTGCTGCAAAGAACTTGTATTCACAGGGATCTACTCACACATTTACATTTGCTCAGTCTGCTGGGAAGTTTGTTAACTAAAAATAGAAGTGATTTTGGTGCCACATCAGTCTATAAATGAACTCCCTAGCATACTGAAAAAGTATAAAGATGTCTCTTGTTCCCAGGAACTCAAATAAATGTGTACGCTTGCACACTTTTGACTTCCTTTTGAAACTGGGTATGTCGTACATGTGAAGATGCTCTGGCTTTACAATCATGGAAGTCTAACTTACAATTTACATCCTTCATGAAGTTGTTTGTCCAACCAAAATGTAACAAATATTTATCATTCTTGTCCGACAGGTGGGTGCATGCACATGTCATGTCCACGGCAACAGTGCCAGTTTCAGTGGTGTTGGAACTGTGAAAAAGAATGGAACAGAAGCTGCCAGGCTGATCACTGGTTTCAATGACATTCTACCTAGCACTGTGTACTGCAGGATAGATGAATGCAAAACGCTTGATCAGAACTCCTATGACAACATTTTTATGTACTGTTCATTGAACTGCTGAGCTGTCATTTACAATTTGTAGTAACAAGCCAAGTAACACAGAAATTTAGCATCCTCTTTCATACTGTACAACAAATCAAGAGTGACAAAATCCAGCATTTAATGCACATGCCAAGATACATGAATGCTTTCCAATAAAGAGTTTTTATCTCAAGTTTTGCAGACTTTAAAGGCCTTTTTGGTGATCCATGGGATCGCCTTTGTTCTAGTCTGTAAGAGGATTATGGAGGTGTGATAGCCTTTTGCTTTCCATTGAAATTGTAATCTTGTGGGTACATTTTCTGATGAGACAATGTGTCACCAATGCAGGCCTTTAACCTCAACATCGCTGGAAATATCTGAGGCCATAGTGAATTACAGTACGGCTTGAATACTAAAAAATTTTTCGGGAGATTGTATATATGTTTATAGTATGTTTGATATGGCAAATTTTTGGTAGGCAAGGGGTTGCAAAATACTTAATGCAGATGTAAAGAGCTTCGACTATCAGATGAAAACCTGACTTCAAAACTCCAGAACTACCGAAACTTTCCACTTTGACAAGTGAATTTGCTATCTCCAAAAGACCAGTGATTTGCACTGGACATGTACTAGGTATGGCCACGGTTACCCTACACCAAGTACCATAGAGTAACCATGGTATGGCTAAGAATGTGAACAGAACTTGAATATTCATGCAAGACTCTGGGATTGTTGGCTTTATGTCAGTACCAGCTATGGGACCACAGAAGACTGTGGATTTGCTCAGTGGGAAATTTAGAATGTTTTGAAGTTTCAATGGGCATTGTAGCTGTCACCTTGTGTTGTGTGCCGTACAACCTGATCAGTGGAGAGTCTATAGCGGCACTGTACCAACACTGTAATGATAGACTGCAAGTGGCATTATCTTGCTGTAACATCTTTCACACATTTGTACCAACAGTCAGGATTTCACATTATACTCACAGATGCATCTTGCGAAATCAATAAAAAAATAATTTTAACGTTGCAGAGAAGTTTGTATTTCACTGGTTCACTGAATTTCACATACCAAAGATTGAAAGTTCATTGGTGACACTCTTGTAATCTTAGCTACAGACTACCAACACCGGTCTTCATTGATCTGCAATGGAGATATCTAATGAGTGTTCAACATACTACTACTAAAGTGTACAGAATGATAATTAGAGCTAATTTTGTTAACCCTTTGCACCCTGACCCCCTGGTACTCTATGACATCATCGGACATTTCTGTCCGAGCCGGGTTCAAAGGGTTAATGTCTGACCCGCCAAATCTTACAAACTTAGTCTTTAAAGTATTTGAAAAATTCCATTTCAACGGGGTGAAGAACAGCTGATTGGAAGGGCCCGGAATGTTATAAGTAACAAAATCATGGAAAGCACAAATAGTTCATTATGATACAGGTGCACTTCAAATGCCCTCGTTTACCAATATGCACCAGGAAGGGATGACACAGTTGAGAGTTATCCAATTGCACACCTTAGGGACCGTCTCCAATTGTCGCACAAGTTCAAAAAGCAAAATTTGTTCTTTTACAGCAGGAGGGGGTTTGACCTCCATTCAATTAGTGAACGTCAGTTTCGCACTTTTATTTTGTGATTACAAGTACTCTTTACATGTGTGTAAAAATGAACAAAAACTGCACACTTGTACCAACAAATTTTTTGTTGTAGGCCTATCTCTTTCCAACTCATTCATGTCATGCTATGGTTAGTTTTCAAATTTGATCAATTACTTGATGATGTAATGTGCTCATTACATATTCTTCAGTAGCTATAGCAAAATGCTACATTGTACTCAGGCAGACATCAAAATTTGGCACTTTTGAACTTTCGTTTAGGGAGAGGGGGGTTTTGATGTAAATGAAGGAATTTCGTTTCTTGAACTTATGCGACAATCTTAGACGGTCTCTTAGCCCCCTCCCCTTCAATTGTGGAAACCCTGCAGCCTTGATGAAACACCCTGTGTGCTCTGAAATCCTGTGACCTGTGTGACCTGCGTGATGGCATAAACCATTTTCTCCACAAACTGTACAAACCTGGAACCTAAAAGAAAATAAACACTCAAAATAATTCTTGGTCATAAAAACTTTTATTTCATAAAAACAATGTAAAGCTACTTAATTTTCTTAATAATTGTCTCTGATATAACATGCTCAAAAAGATCAACTGTTAAAGTCAAAAGCTAATGTTGCCTAGAATCAGCTATACTGTCAGACTCTTCTGGTCATACAAAAGATGATTTGATGTAAATACCCATGTGTGTGAAAGAATATCATTTACACTGTACCACTGATTGGTGTTAAAAAGTCACATGATCACAAAACAGATTGGTGATTGTGTTTAAAAGTCACATGATCACAAAACAGATTGGTGATTGGTGTTTAAAAGTCACATGATCACAAAACAGATTCGTGATTGGTATTAAAAAGTCACATGATCGCAAAAGAGAATATCATACCTTGAACTTTCCCACTGATTAATTTCTTGCAAATTGGAAAGTTTTTTGTTTGCCTGGTGGTACGTGTTCAGAAAAGTCGTCAGCAAAAATGAAAAGTAATAGATGATAAATATATTTCCAAATAAACATTACCACATGACAAACATTTCTTATCCATGGCATTATCTATATTCATGTATGTGAAGGCAGTGATACTGATAGTGATTTGAAGAGGCAGTGTTTGAAATGGCAGTGATGTACACATCTATCTCACAGGAAGGGAGACGTGACTGGCATATTGACTGCAATCGTCTCAATTGGAATAAGAGAGGATGTTGGTATGTGAGCTTCATAAACTTGCAGAAAGGAGACATTAAACATATGCAAAAATGGCAGTGATATGGATACATACGGTGGGAAGTGGAAACAGATATTAAGTTTGTGATTTCTGGAAGATAAAAAATTTTAGGGAGACTGTCCTGATGAGTAGTGGTTAAAAGATTGGAAAGTTTGTGATTGGGTGTGCCAAGATAGAGTTATGCTAGGCTTTTGTGTAAATGGGGTGACACCTTGACTGTTACTATGTCTGCAAGTTCTTTTAAAATCTCAATACACCTTGGGGGAGATGTTAGCTCATCAAGAAAAATTTATGGATTGAGTATCACTTTTCTTCTCAGCTTGCAATATTTCCTAGAAAGTCTAAGTTTACAAAAACATCTTGTGTGATAGCTTGTTTCTGCGTTTTTCTTTTTCTCGGGTAGTGCAGTGTATAGGAAATGAGACATATCCACTGTTTCTGGCTACGGAAAACTTTTTAGGGCATTATGTGATGACAGATGATGTAATCTAATGAATTGTTCAGAACCAGATGCAGGAGAGAATTTCAATGACCATGGAAAAAGTAAGCTACAAATTAAAACACTGTCATTTGCTTGGATGCTCAAAAGTATACTCGTACATATAAGAAAAGAACATTGTTCAGACAGCTTTGAAATGAGCAAACAAATATGGAATGTCCATGTCCACCCAAGGAAACCACACTGGAATGCAGCATAAAATTGATGTACAAACTTAAGTAGAACATCCAATACTGACAGCAGCATTTCAATATGCGGTATATATATTACAGGTGTATCAAATCTACATTAAATCATATCATAGAAAATTAATATATGAATAATAAGTTTCTTTGATATATTAAGAAAAATTTTGTTTAGATAACTGATAGCTGAAGCAAAATCAAATGTATATGTCTGTCATAGCAAGACGATATATGTTGTGTAACCGCATCAAACAAGATTAGTTAGGTAAACGTGTTGTACGGAAAGCATGAACTTTTCATGTGTCCTTCAGAGTACTCAAGATGTAGACTTTTCAGACACTGTTGTCTGTGCAATGAAAGTAATGTACACAAACATCAATTTCACTGCTTTTTGTATCATTGTTACCACGCTACATGTATTTAGATGAAAAATGGTGTATTATCAACTGTTTTGTTCAGTATAGCCATATCTAAATTGTGGCCGCAGATATAGACACTTTCCTGCTGGTCTGCTAAGCAGGATTCAGCTTGTCATAAGAGGATGGAAACCAACAGATAGCGATTGATATGTAATTTCTTGCATGCATGTGTCAAACGTGTTTACATATAAAGAGTTAAAGCAGATATTTGACTGCTGAAAACAGCATGTAGTTCAGTCTACTTAGTAACAACTTTTAACATGTGAGCAAAATAACCAAACATGTGTGAAACTGTGTTCTCCACAGCATGGAAAAAACATAGGATGTGGTTGATTTACATAACAATGCATAATTAGCATATTTTTGTTGTGAAAAGGTATTCTTTTGTATAGTTATCAACATATGAATAGATTGCTTAAAAAAGGGTTGGCACATCCCATAAAATGCTCTTGTGCAGAACCTGTTCAAAGATAACAACTTTGTGTTTAAAGGTATACAGTCACCTGTAATCGAGATATGCCCATATATGTTCAAAGGGGTTTTCTTTTGTATTCAAAATACCCATGTGAGGGCGCTGTTTTTAAAAAGCGGCCACCCGCCTAAAATCTGTTATTGGTTAGATTTTCTCTTTCCATGGTAACTGTGACAAAATTGGAACAGGTGACAGTATACCTTTAATATCAATACCAACATCAGACCAGCAAAATCATGGTAACTGATATTGTGGGGCAGATAGTTGTAATTCAGGTTCTGATTTACCCAATACTTTCTGCCTGGGATATTATTTCTTTCAGCATGTCATCCACTTCGCTGTTCACTTTAATGTCCGTCCCTTGTTCTAAATCAGGAACCACCAGCATCAATAACTTACACACGGATGCCCGCAAATTGCAAAGGCTGGCCAGACTCTCCGTCGACTTCTTCTCCCACTCCTTCACCGACTCCTGAGACTTCTTCAGCGACTCTTGGCATTCTTGAAGATTTTTCTGGCACTCCTGCAGGTCATCTTGGCTCGCCTTCAAGTTTTTCTCCGCCTCTACCTTCTCGCGTTTGCTGCTCGACAGCATATCTGTGTATTTCTTGACCATAGCCTCAGTCTCCTCTTTGTGTTCCTTGAGTTGTTTTTCCAAAGTTTCTTTAAGATGGTCATCTCCCTTGGCCAGAGATCCTTGTAGCACTTCCTTCTCTGCCAGGGTATCCCTCAATTCCTTCTGCACAGTTTCAGTGATTTCCTTGAGGCTTTCCATGTCAGCCTTGGCTTTGCCGATCTCTTCCTTGTGCTTACGTTCCGCCAGGTCCCTTTCCTTCTCAAGCTCTTCCATCTGCTGTTTAAGTTTGCTGATGTTTGAGGTTTTGTCGGCCAGCACCGCCCGGAAACCTTTGATTTTCTGGTTCAGCTCTTCATCAGCGTTCGCTGTTTTGTCTTGTACATTAGATGATCCACTCGGGGGGTTTTCTCTTGATCTGAGATGTTTGGAGACTGACGTGTCATTCTGGTTTTCTAGCGGCCTCTTGTATCTGTAATGCAAAGAAGCGGGACTTTGTGGAAGAAATCAAGTGCCCATCATGATTATTCAAATTTATCACTCAGTCAAAGCGATGCCGTGAGAATTCAAAAACTCCCGCCCAGTGTATGCAAACGGCGGCGTCATCAGAAATCAGCCTATTGTGCGCCCACGGTCCTGTAACTTCCCATTTAAGTGAGATCAACATCTACAAATTCAAATGACACGTTAAAAAGTCCTTGACATTAAAAAATACCGCAATTATACGGTGTCGCTCAAATTTGATCAGAATTGGTATATACCAGTATGGGTACCAAAGATCAATAAATATTGTTTCTATCTGTTCAGTGCAGGAAAATTCTACGTTGATGTTATGACAATGATTTCTGCACAGTACAACCAGAAAAACAACAAGAAATATTTAAACCAGAAAGAAAAGAATGACAAAAGTAAATAAGGTCTGAAACTTTAGGTACTGGAGGTCAACTTTAGCAACATGCATGGCAGAAACAGTTAGTCCCTGTTAGTTTGACCATGGACAGTCTTCCCCCCTCTACTGTCTATGGTTTGAGCTGGTCTGTTAATATGTAACAGTTCATAAACAATGACAGGAAATGACTCAAGCCTGTTTCAGACACTGGCCA
>LD349781.1:124792-142458 GCA_001465055.1 Ptychodera flava | reverse complement strand
GAACGTCAAATGACAGCTGACAGTGATGCCAGTTTGGCCGCCATTGTAAAATACTCCTTGTTCAGGAGTGAGGCTGATCTGTTGGGGGAGTTTGACAACATCAATGGACCTCAGGGAACTAGAATCATCATAAGCAAACTCAGAACGTAAGTATGCATCACTGGAGTGGAGAGGAGTGTTGTAACCTCTAGTTTTATGTAAAAAGATCTGACAGATTCATAGAATGACCACAGATCATCTTTAGGGCAGACTAGATTGATTGAGTGTATGGTTTCTTTCTGTGTTGTGCAAGCTTTACAACACTGCCAACTTCAGTTTTGAATGTCAAACAATTACGGTTGTTTAGGGCCAGTACCCCTGGACAATTACCCACCAGACTTCTACCCTAACCCTATATATAATGCGCAATTTGGGGCAGATTAATATTCCACATTGATAAAGAATCATTCGCGTAAAATTAAATACTGAAACAATGCTCATTAATAAAATTTGCATAAAATAATACTAATCTGCCCCAATCTTGCACTAATACTTAGTAATAGTAACCTTAGCCCTAGTTCATGGTAGGAAATGGCCTGGTGTTACTGCCCAGTTGGTAACTGTTTTTATACTTTAATGGTATCATAATGGTTTGATTCTGGTTTTGGCAACACTCTCTGATCCCCAAATCAGAGAGTAAATTCAAGAAGGTATCTGAATTTTCAGTTTCATGAAGTGCATGAAGCAATGCTGCGTTTACATCACAGCAAACAAGGAATAAAGTTCTTCACATGAAGAGCAACTTTTACAACAGTTCTTTGACCAAATATGTGGGTGTTGTATCACACTTTTCATGGTTATAAATGTTAAAGCTTTCTCTTTGATAGAAAAAGTTTGCAGGTATAGGGTAACCAACCTTGTCCCAGTTACAGTCCAGATTAGCATATGGTTAATTATTCTGACTCCCCTTTTCAATATCATTGCGTGTCATACTTTTCCATTTGCCTACGTTCATATAAAATTGTATATACAGTAGTAAATTTGCTAGCATTAAATGCAACCACAAATATTCAAAAATTTACATGTAATGTGGAAACTGGTATAATTTCAAACAATTTCCCTGTACAGAACTACCCCAAATGTTTTAAAGGATGGACTTCAGGTTCTGTGAAATTGCCGAAAAGCCATCAAACTGACTGCAGTTCCGGTATCATTTCACATCATACAAAAGCTTTTATGGAAACATTAAAAGCAAACTGTATGACATAGACAATTAACACACAGGTAAGCTAAATGTAAACAACTGTTTTCATGGACACGTTAGTGACTTCAACATATGTTTCACTTTCAGTGACTCAACAGGAAACTCTGAATTTGACTTCAAGACTGACAAATATGATATCCTCATACCTGATGACAATGTCAGCACATCTACTGTAGGCAGCTACAATGGCAAAAGCAAATACAAGAAACCAGACAGACAAGATGATGTACCGGAATGTGATTACTCACTTCGAGTAGGTCTCTTCTATTTTGCAATTTGTTTGTGTTCCTATAGACTTGTGCCCACATTGGTCTCAAGGCAGAATGCGCCTGAGGTACAGATATTGGGATCGTCCAATTTTCACAAAACTTTGCTGGTGTTTTGTATGATGATCGTATTGACTTATTTCAAAGCTTGTGTAATAAATGAAGTTTTCAGCATCTTGTTTATGAAAATTGGAAGTTCACTTTTTCCAGGAAATTAAACAAAGAGATGGTGGCCATTTTGAATTTTAAATATTTGTAAATTTTAGTCATTAATTTCTCTGGCTACCATATTTGCGTGATGACTCCTGATCTTTGTTTTGATGTTAAAAGAGTATATTTTAACCCTTAAAGTGCCATAGACTTTCTATGCAATGCAACTGCCAGGCCAAGGACTTTTTGAACCCAACTTCTCAACATGTTACGCTTTTTTCAGACTGGTGCAGTTCATTTTCTGTGATGAGAAACCCTAACAACCCATTATTATTTCCAAAGCTCAGGATATGAAGAAGCTCTCTATGACAATGAAAAGTTTCATTTTACACATTGAAGGTGTAAAATTGGGCTAAAATGCTCGTTTTTTGTTCAAAATTCACTGAAAATGATAAAAAGTTTCTAAAAATGTATAAAATTCATCAACGGCCTTCAAACTTGAATAGAATTTTCGTATTATCGAAAGACACAAATTCAGGTATGTGATTTCAGCATCATGTAACATCAAACGTAAATAATAAACAAAAACAAACAAAAACAATAGTGTCTTTCAACATAATACAAATGCTTCCTGTGCAAATGCATCTCTACAAAATACAAATAATATTTTACATGCAGTACACTAAATGTAGATTGACAACTACTGTGTATGGAGCAATGGCATGATTGCATTGCCTAAGCATTGTCTTTTACTTGTCTATTGTATTTGTTTGTTTGTTTGCTTGTTTACATATTTTATTTCTTCTAGTGGAAATGATTTTCCAGAGAAAAATTCAGTGTACATATCCATTTTGTCATCAGTTTACTATCTATCATATGATTTCTTGTTGTTTTTATATAAAATCTGTCTTCAAAGTTAGAAGTCTTGTTTGCCTGTAAACACAAACAATTAATTTGCATACACAGAGACAACAAGGTTCCATATTGTACATGGAGGGTTAACTATTGTGCAACACATGCATACAACTATAGGGCATATTCAACTGACTCTGTATAGTTTGAACCGCCAGTATAATTATAATGAAGAGTTGAAGACAAAAACACATTTCAGTGACCTTTTTATCGATTAATTTTGGTGTTTGACCCAACTTACATTAGTTTAATTCACGTACGCGTGTGTAACTCTCTGTGGCTTACTGAGTCACAGACTCGTACTACCATACAATACTAGTCAATCCGTTCGCCAAGTTTGATCACGTATATTGACAAGCACGCCACAAAATCCGCCACGAAATGGAATGAAACCACTACGTATCGAGAAAAAAGTTTCATGTCCGGTTTATTTCAGTTAAAAAAAATGCGTAACACGTTGGAAATGTCTCGCAATGTCAACAGTTGGGAATATTAAACTACATTTCATTTACAAACCGGGTCGACTGTCATGGCCGTCTCACTCCAGGCCGGCCGGAGGTCAAATATCAACAGTTGAAAGGAGCTTATTGGCAGTCCAACGCTTGAAAATCGACAAATACACTTCAATTTAACCAAATCCTTACAAATTTCTCAATCTGGCATGTTTTGGACTTTGAAAACCTTAACGTCGGGTTCCATGTCGAGAGTTCGGCATCACACAGTGCCGCCATTTTGGCCACCGATACGTTCGAAGTTCACTATCGCGATCAATTTGGTCAGCAAATCGCGTCATTTTTCCGTAAAATACTCTCAAAAAAACTGTAAAATCTGTCATTTCTATCACCCAGGGGGCAGTAGCTTGGCATAATATAGTTGTCTTCTGTGTCTACGGCATGGTAAAGCTTTCAAAACGTACGTATGTGTTTCGTTCAATGCACTATGGCCGTATCCGCATACGGGTGAAACTGCAGACCCGATTAAATATTCATGAAAAGCGCTGACCTCTTTTAAAGAAAGTTTGCATAAATTACTGGAATTTTCGATTGTTAGGCTGCATGATGTCATTATTTTAGTCCTTATATGGTACTAAACTGGGTTCAAAGGGTCAGGAATACCCTTCTTCTGGCTGAGTTCGGCAATGCATAGCTAAGTTAGGCATAAGCATAGAACGCAACCACTGTCGGTTTATATACCGACGTGGCGCTGAGAGTGAGAATGCCGTGTCGGTTTATAAACCGATTTGGCGCTTTAAAGGTTAAGTTTCTTTCAGAGAGTGAGAGAAAGACGTAGCAGCCACTTGAACAAAATAACTGAAAACTAAGCGATACTACTGTTAGTTACTGTACAGATATTTCATGAATTCTGTACCTCAGTGTGATTGTCATTTAAAGTCTGTTGAAGTTCTGCTGTGTTGGTTAACCCTTCATGTTGTCCAATTTACCCCTTTCACTACTGTAATTTGGCCCAATCCCATAGTTTCCCTTGGCAAAGTTGGACCTCAATATTAGTAAAAGGGGATGAAAGGCTTTGAAAGAGACTAAACAATACTTCTTGCCGTTTCTGTTATTTCAGGCATACTGCAGTATTTTGTATCTGAGACCCAAAATGAGAATTATCATCCGTGGCAAGAAAGTGAGGACAAGGCTGATTGCTAAGAGTCTCCGCCAAACAGAAACTGACGTGTACAAGCCACAGCTTGACAGTGTATCCTTCATTGTGTCAGAGAAAAAGTTGCATGTCTGAATTAGATAACTCATGGTGTAGCTCATCTAAGGTTTGTTCCACCAACTGTGGCGCGAACCAAATCATCAGTGTGTAAAAAGTCAAACTTGTCATATAGACTAATATGCTTTACTAGGGTGTCCACAGTTGATGAAGTACCGCCTTTACACCGTACTTGTCAGTGTTACCTCGACAAACATGGTACTCTGTCTTCTTTGTTATAAAATGTCATCAGTCATACCGCGGAAACATGTAGATATTTTTTGCACATTATTGGATGTAAATCCTACCCTTTGTGGTCAAATTTGTATTTGGTGTTTGCACAATCATGTTGTGTATTGCCGAGGTCAAAAGACATCAAATTTGATTAGGCCAAAGTAATTAAATTCTTTGTTTTGCGTCCACTCAAAATGGGAAAAGGTACGCGCCTAAGCGGCTGAAAAACACACACAAGAAAATTAACACGATGTAATTTGATTGCAGCAAATAAAAAATTGTAACAAAATTTTTAGTTCAGAAAAGCTAAGCGGATATGTCCTAAAATTTCCTATTCAAATACACTGTGTGTGTTTTTCATGAAAACCTTAAAAACCTAAGCGGGCGGGGACGCAAAACAAATAATTTCATTACTTTGGCCTTATATCAAAACACACCAAGTAAGGAAAAGGAATGAAATAAAGGGAGAGTTCAAACTCATTTTACTTTGCTTTGACCTTTTCTTCTTCAATTGTACGCTCCTTAACAATGTCAGAATGCTAAACCTGTCAAGATAACCATTGGATTCAACACCAAGAAAAATCATTATGGAGTTATGATGTACCACAGAAATAGACTAATCAAAGCCTATGAAAGAGTGGGACATCAGACTAAGGTAAGTGAGATTTGACTTTTAGATGTTTTGTAACTTTTGTAGAGTTCCCAGTAGTGGGAACAGTCATAATGTCCTCTAGACTTGATGAAATAGATTTACCTTTGCTGTCATGTATGTGTGAAAATGAATCATAATATATCTGTTCATATACTTTGTTGAGAGTGTAATTGCAAACAGCCAACTCACATATTATCACAGCCAGAATGAAAAAAATGACAAGTTTGTACACTTTAACGCGCCTGCTTTGATGACCCCATGTTGTGAAGCGCCCTCATCCACATTGTAAGTAAGGAAACAGCAGGTTCTGCAATAACAGCTACTGCAGGAAAAAGTTCACATTAAAAATGACACATCCATAGATGTAGGTTGTGTATTGTTTTTTCAAGCCATGATGTTCACTGCAGACATTTTCTCACATGGTCAAAATTGAGTGTTTGCAATGAAATATGCCGCAATACAGATTGTCAAAAATATAATGCCGGTGTATGTTATTGTATACCTGCTTTTTCTGCCTTTCAACTTTGGATGTTGTATTCTTTAGTCTCTGACTCCCAATACCAGATCTGTTCAAATTATGTTTTGAACAGAATTCATCTGATCATGTATTGCACACTGTCTTTCTTTTCCTGTACACTATCAGGCCAATGAAATGGGTGTTGGTGTGGTCGGAATCATTGAGTGTAATTACCTACAGCCAACTCATAACAAGCAAGATTTTGACTACACAAAACAGTACAGGTGAGGAAAATTTAAACTGTTCATTCAGTCTCAATGAAGACTGAGAGAGTGTGATATGTCTACCCTTCACAGTATACTGATAGTAACAGACCAGTATGTGCATGCTGTATTTTGCATTTTGGCTTGGGGACAATACACTGTCTAACTGTGACATTTCTCTGTATTCATAAGCAAATTCAGATTCAGAAAACTTTATCATCTCCTCTAGAGAAATTTACATGTGGTTCTTAACACCAAACACACATACAAATAGAATGATAAAACATAACATTATACACAAAACAAAGACAACTAAAAACAGTACGAATGACAAGCCATTACCGTAATTTTTCTTGTTTAAAATTGAAATGGGATTCTGAATAAAACTTGGCTTTGTTCTCACAGCTCATGACTTGATCTGCATTGCCACTACAATGTTTTTGGCAAGCACACAAAAATTAAATTCATGTTAATAACGTCTTGAGGCAAGAGTGTCTTGTATATGAAAAATTCCATCAATCCAAACACTTGACCTACTCATTCTGTGAATATACGAGTGTCTTGATGCAGTATGTTTTAGCTATGCTAACATCCGCACCAATGTATTTTAAATATGATTCAGAGCATGCATGAAAGCGTTGGGAAGCAAAGTAAATGACTATTGGAATGAGATGAACGGTCTTAAAAGACAATCTGCCGGTACTGCAGCCCAAGCCTCTCAGGGCCCAGTTGCTGAGTCAAATCTACCAGACCAAACATGGGTCCAGTGTGATAGGTGTCTGAAATGGAGAAAATTAGCCGACATACACGATCCAGAAATCCTTCCAGATAAATGGTACTGTAATATGAATACAGATCCAACATTCAGGTAGGTAGAATTCTGTTTTCTAAGTTAGAAACTGACTATGTTTGTTTTCAGGATCAAGTGAACCTGTTTACACCAATGCCCTATGAACAGGTCCACAGTCACAGTCCACAGTCACTTTCGTATGGTACCACAATGGGGCAATACTCCTCATCAGCTAACTGAAATGATTATGATTCAGTTTCTTTCCCACCCCAAAAAAATGAAACTCACAGTGAGCTCCTAAAGCACTTGACCGGTGAATCTTGCCAGGTAATTTCTTGTTGTACCCATGTTGAAAATATGGTGTTAGTGACACAAGCGGGATAAATATCAAGATCCCCCAGTCATGTTATCAAGGCTTCCCATGCTATATAGCAATTTAATCATATCAGAGGACAACAGAAATTGTACAAGAGTTCTCAAACAAGTTACCCATGTTCAAAAACTGTTGGCAAAAAACACTAAAAATTAACCGTTGATTGAATCTTTTCCAGTTCATGTTCGGTAGATGAAGAGCCTGAAGACTCCGATGATGAAGATTTGAGACCAAGCTATGACAAAACAGTCAAAAAACAAATGTAAGTCCAATGAACAGTGTTTCTTGAAAATCTGCTATTACCGTTCCATCACAGATATTTGTTTCAACATTGTCAGTGTTTTCCCATCGTTATTTGCCAATGGATGAAATCAAACGGAATGTGCCTTTGCTGCACTCAGTTCAGCTCTAAGCTATCTACTCGTAAAAGTCACAGCACACCAAATTGCAAAACCTAGATGCAGACATCTTAAACAAATTGTACAGTCACGTAAATGTGTTAAATACAATTCACGATATAAAACGATGTTTCTCAAGTGTGAACTTGAATATGGCAGTTTTCCGAAGAAAAAGCTCTGTAAATACCAATTCTTATATTTAAAAGACCAAAAATATTTCCCAGGAGTTCGAAAACGGGATTTGCGGAGTGGATAACTTGTATGTACAAGTACCTGATAATTCAGTAAATCGATGAACAAGGTGAGCAGTGTAAAAAAAGGAACCTCAGTGTCAAGTATTTTGGAAGCTGTCATCTTGCAATTAATTATTTTGGAAGTTGTCCCTTCGCAACTGATTGGTTTTGAAGCACTGTGAACCAGTGTGCCCTCTAAGAGCAGGTGAAAAAAAATTATTTTTGAGTTAAATTGAAGAAAAGTTGACATGCTGTGCGTCACTGCATGCATGAACAGGTTATAACTAAAAAGTCAGCAGTTAGAAGTATAGCGCCCTCTATGGTCGTATGTCTTTCTCGATTCCTGATACTCTCGCTTGAGTCAGTGAGAAGACAGTGAAAACAATAATGGCTGCCTCCTTGCCCATCGATCGATCCGCAAGATAAGATAAGTTTACTATCTGCACATAGTATCAATGCGGAGACTTACAGAAATTACGTTTTCAGAGATTTTTTAGACCCAAAACTACAGGACAACATGTTATCTGTGTAAATTATGAATCTGCTAAGCTTTTCTAGTCATTGGCAGACTTTTTACAACTGCGTCAGTGACGTGTCAGATTACTTATAATTTCAGTTGCGTCAGGCAGGTTTGCCCTGCGACATGACGCGTCAAATTGGCTTAGCAGGCACACTGAACTATAATCCTTTAAAGAGTCATTCTCTCTCGCTGAGTTGACTTGAGATACCAGACATAGAAAATGGAAAGATATTCTCATGCTGTACCAGACGTAGAAAATAGATATTCTCAATAGAAAAAAAATAATAATGATACTTCACTTTAACCGAAATTTTCTAAATTAGCATAAGTTGCCTTGCTACACTTTTTGCTAATTTGTATAAAATTATCTCCAAATAGCCTACCATTCACTTGCCAAAACATTTTAAGGTAACATGCGCCTCAGAAGTGTAAGACAAGCTTTTGCTCAAACTTTCCTTAAGAAATCTTTGAACTTTCTCTTTCAAAATCATGAATGAAAATCGGGAGTCAACATGTAAATTTTGGTACTAGAGAAACAAATAACCCAAGATTTATCGATGTTTAAAATTCAAAATGGCTGCCATCCCCATGTTAACACTATGGAGCAAAATTAAATATTCAAATTTCCAAAAACTAAACTAGTGAAAAGTTTTCTTCAACCAAGAGCTTTAAAATGAACCCCCCAAGTGGTGTATCAGAAGAGAATTGTAAAAGTTTGAGAGTCCAAACATCTGTCCCTGAGGCGCATTCTACCTTAAACTTAGTTTGACCATACACCTGTAACTTATAAGGGTGGTTTCAGTTTGATGAGGAATAATTATTGTAGAGGTTTACCTTCCTCTTGAAAAGGTATGTATGCTTTTGCTGCAAACTTACTGATCAACAAAAGATGGCTGTACTTAATCCTTCATATGTTTCCTGGTCTTTTGTAGGGAACGTGAGAAAATGGAAAAATGTATGAGAAGGGAAGAAGAAAAACGACAGCAGAAGTTGGAGGTAAGGGCAGAGACTTTCTTTCAGAAAATTTGATGTGTTTTCCCATAAAGGGTGTGGTCTTTGAGCATGACTTGTAAGTGTGCAAGTATGACTTAATATGTGTACTTTATATTAGGCAGAGAACACTGTAGAGACCTTTGCATCATAATTTTTCATTTAAAGCCGCACTCTTCAATCCCAGGTTCTCGCATTAGTGGAATGTCCCAGTCAAACACTTGGCCAGTATGTTGTTTGATTTCTGTGACATTAATTACACAAACTCATCTCAACCTTTTGTCACCTTTTGCTAATCCTGCAAACAGAGTTTATACAAGCGTTGGATTGACGGTCGGTTCAAATCCCCAACGGTCATTGATTCCCCACCACAAATGCTCAAATTTTCTAAAAGATTGTCTTTCAGTCGCATTAGACTTTGAATATAACCAAAGAGTTCCATCCGCAGCAACTTCGCGCTGACCGCTTGGCAGTCTGTCTGCGTTTTTGCAGCTGGGGAAAACTAAAAAGTGGCATTTTCTGAAGCGTGAGCCCACGTGTTGCCTGTTTGGTGTCCACTTACACAATGAATGCCGCCATAGCTTCGCGTCCTTTTAAAGGGAGGCTCCACCTTTAATTTACCAGTCTTTGGATAAGTAATTGAAAACTGCTTTACTGCTAGTGCTACATGCTTGTGTGACCCTCTTTTTCATGCGTCCCTGATCTCCAAGGTTGTTAGGTACAGATATCTATTGTTGACAATATGTATTTTGTAGCAGTGTGTGTGAAATAAACACAACTGACTTTCTTCCCGATTTTAGCTCTCATTTGCTGAATGTAGAAATTGAGACGTATTGGAGTATATCTGGGTATGTCTGTATGTATGTAGAGAGGGAGTCAGCATTGTCAGTTTGTTGTTTGGTCAGTTGATCAAAATGTCTGCTGGTTTTACCACTGCTAAAACCTGCTGCGGTATATTTTCTTCCATACAGCAAGAACGCAAAATACAAGAGATGGAGAGAAAGCTGAAGAGAACACAAGCACAGTTACAAATCAGGGAAAGAGAGGCACAGCATAAAAGCAGACAACTGCAGGTAACATGGCTCAAATTTTTCTGCTTGTAGTAGAATGCGCCTCAAAAGTGAAAGACTTAAAATGAAACTTTCAAACCATTCTCTCAGTCACACCAAATGAAGCATAAAAACCAGGCGTACTGTGCAAAGTTTGGTACTGAAGAAACAAATATTGTGACATTTACTGGTATTTTTGAAATTCAAAGTGACTGCCATCAATTACAACTGCTACCTGTGAGGAGAAAAATACAAGTTTCTTTTTTCAAAAACTAAGATAGTGAAAAAAATGTTTCTTACTCCAAGAGCTTCAAAATGAGCTTCCACAAGTGATAGATTAGTAAATAATTTTGAAAATTTTATAGTCTAAATATCTGTCCTCAAGACGCACTGTGCCTTAAGTTATATTGCTAAAATGAAACATAGTTGACTTGCCAGCCATGTACCTTTTCGTAGACTTTTAAACCATATTAGTACCTTTTCGGTACCTAATATTAAAATATCATCATGCATTTAATACTACAGACTTGACCACACAAATATTGACACTTCAAACTCCGTGTATTCAGAAATTTCGTGATCATATTCAACAATCCGCAGTACCCACTCATGTTCAGACACCAGCTAGAAATAATTTTGAAAATGATACGATACAATTTACTCATAAACAAGAGAAAATATGGCCAAGTAATGGATACATGATTAGCACCCTATGAAAATCAGGGATTGTCAACGGTTACCATGTTAACAGGAGACAAAATGTATGGTTTGTTGTTGTATGGTTGCCATGTGAACAAATACTTTAATAATATTGCAGTTATAATGTAAACATGAGACATATCATGGTTTGACAGAGTTATCGTATGTACTTACAGTAAGAATGTCATGAGGTGACATGTCATGGTGCTTAAGTTGTATGGGCACATTTTTCTATTAGCTGAATGTCTGTGCAAATTACCTTGATATGCACAACGTTTTAAGGAGAACAGAGGACTAACATAACATAAGCAGTCAATGTAAACAACCTTTGATGCAAGAACCAGGCATGGAAGGACTGCCTCTTTAACATCTTGAGAGGCCATGGTTTATATCATGAACATGAGACATTGTCAAGGTTATCTCATGACCATGAGACATTGTCAAGTTTATGTCATGACCATGAGACAAAGGTAGTCAGTCAGGATGAGCATCCACCTCTTTCTTCGTAGGCTGTCGTTGCGGGTAAAGTAGTGGTACAGAATGGTGTGGCGTTGAGAAATGACACTCCAGTATATCGGCAAAATATGGAACTGAACACCCAGAGATTGCTGACTCAAATAGAAGAGCAACGAATAGAAATGGAAAGACAGCAGGAACAAATTCTATCCCGCCATCAGCAGGTATGTAGCCATTTAAAGAGTTCGAGAATTTAAACTTCAATGGTTTCACTTGCTAAGTCTGCATGGAGATTCAATGCATACATGCACACAGCAGATACAGTGACTGTACACGGTAAAACATGAATCATAGTTCTTTACTTATCCTGCAGATGGATTGGAATTTTTGCCACAAAACGTGCATTCACTCTCTTAGAAAATAGTCCATAACAACACACACACACACACACACACACACACACACACACACAACAACAACATGAAACACAAATTTTAAACTACCAAAAGTTAAGTAGTTATTGAAAATCCTTGAAACATGAAATTCAGAGCCAGTAAGTTCTAGAAACTTGATTTTTCTGTCGTTACTTTCTGAAAATGTTTATTATCTCTAAACTTTTTGACAACATGCTGAGATCACCCTTTGAAATTTGCATTTTAAAGTCAAATACTCAGAAACACCTCAGGAAATCTCTTGAAAATACCGGAATGTTGCATTATGTTTGGCATATCATGATGCACAGTGTAAGACATGAAAATATCTCTGTTTGTCTCCAAAGGTTCCACAAGTTGTCCAACCGGGACCTGCCAACCACCCAGGGACTGTCAGCCAACCCAGACCAGTCAACCAACCAGGAACTTTAAATCAGCCATCTACAAGGTACAAATACCCACCAATGTGCACATAGAAAACAAACTCATTCATTGGAGTAATGAGCACCTCAAAAATGAGAGACTTAAAACTTTTGCTCCAACTGTCCTCGAACAAACTTTCAACCATTCTCTTTCAAAATCAAGAATTAAAAAGGGGTCACCGTGCAAATTTTGGTACTTGAGAAACAAATTAGCCAATATTTACCAATATTTGAAATTCAAAATGGCCGCCATCCCTGTGCTATCTCTATGGAGGAAAATAAAATTCCTGACTTTCACAAAACTAATCCTAGTAATGAAAATTTTATTTACTCCATATGTTTCAAAATGAACCCCACAAGTGATAGGCCAAAAGAATCTTGTAAAAGTTTCAGGGTCCAAATATCTGTCCCGAGATCCATTCTACGTTTTCCAGTCTAATAATCTTGGTCATCTCTGTATGTTTAGCCATGCATAAGTAACTACAGTATATCATTTGACTATTTGCCAGTGGGAATTTCAAACACCATATATCTATAGCTGTTATCTGTCTGTATACAAATCAGTTCAACCATCACAGAATGTGAAAACAGAAAATTATCACGTGTGCGGCCAGATGTGTGGTATGTGAAATGCAAATTTGTTGACGGGCTTGTTACCGAAAGAATGCAGGAACAGAAAAAGATATCTGAAACTTAAGTGAATGTTAGGTGAAATTTTGATCAGCTAGGTAAGATTTGTTCATTTGTGTTGACATCTCATATATATCTTGGTTTTGTACTCTTCCACAGCAGAGCAGCGGATCTGAAGAATATTCTGAAAAGATCATCTTTGTCGTCATTGATTGCACCATTGAAAAAGGTTAAAACTGATCCTGATATCATAGTTTTAGACAATGACACTGAACCCGCCGTGAAAAGAAAATGCACAAATGTGAACTGTACACAGACTGATCCGGTGGAAATCCTCACTCGCGTGCCGGACGGGAATTTAACAAGACTCTCTGCCTTGGAGCAGCAACAGGTGCTGCTGCAGCGCACCAGGGAACTCAGCGAACTGAGACGCAATGTGTCGCAGCTTTTGCAAGTCCTTGTGCCAGAGTTGAACTTGCGAGACAACGATATTGATGTGGATAGCAGTGAGATTGATGAACTTCTAAAACAAGTGCTGCAGGCAAACACTCAGAGTTAGTACGGATTACACCAGATATTGCAGTTACAGGAAAGTAAAATAGGTGCGACAGGTTGCAGATCTTCAAACTTTCATCGTTACAGTTGAAGTACACTTCAGTAGAGTTTCAGTGTCACTGCAACCTTAGTTACTTTACAGTACTGACCGGAGAGTCACATACAGTCAAATTGTATATATGTGCAACCTGAAATCTTGCTTCTTGTGCTGGCAATACCTCGTGACAAATGTTAGTACCTTGAAGGGAGGGGGTTGTTTGAACTGCTCTCAAAGATCATATGGGACCATATGGTCAATGCAAACAAGGCGACTGTTTGCTGCAACACGTTGGCGATTGATAAACTTGTATGTGCTATGTACATCATAAAATATAAATATTGCAGCTATCTTGACGTGATGCATCTAGATATTGTGCATACAACCCCCTCCCTTTAACTTGTCCACCCCCATTCTCTGTAAATTGTTCCACAACCACCATGGGTTTGGGCCAAACCACTGTGGTGACAAGGTGAAAGTGTACAGTATCTTTTCAGAATATATCAAGAGATTACCCCATGCAATATGTGTTAATATTTTAAAGCTGTTTCTTGTTTTTCTTCATATCAGTAACTAAAAGTATAGTGACATTTCCTCTGTAAGAACATAATTATGTAAACAGTGAAATTTTGGTTGTAACACCAGCGAGCAGTATTATGCAAGACATACTATGCACAACATCGCAAGTAGTACAAGTTTTATGCATTTTACTTATGCGGTATCCTTTATAATAAACAGGTCCACATCTCTGCTGTTTTACAAAAATATTTTTAGGTACATTCTTTCATCATAGATTAGTCTGATCATGCTTTTGGCTGAAAAAAAAATGCAAAGTTATTTATTGTACATTTTGTGTAAGGATATAGTCACAACAACTCAAAGGGAAGTTGTTTTTAATGAAATGAATTTTGGAAAAAGGTTGCACAGTCAGTATGGTGTCATCAGGTAAAGTCTAGCTTCACCTGTAACCTGCTCACCCCCACTTCCATGTAAACAGGTCCATGATCACCATTGATAACAATGGGTTCAGGCCAATCCGTAGTAGTGAAAGGGTAGAGTAATGTCTTAATATCAGCGTGTCTTTTCCCAAGCAATCTGACACAACTGACTCAAGTGTGTTCTCCAAGACTCGAGGGAAACGTGCACCGGGACTTACGACTGAAAACTTACTGATGTTCGAGTGAGTTGTTTTTCTCTCTCTCTTTAAAGAAAAGTGCTTCCCAAAATATACCGTTTTTTGTGTATTTATACACTGCTCGGTGAACTGTATGTCTAGTGTGAGAATAATTCAGTTACTTGTAAGGTCATTTTATCAAAAAATTACAAGATGCCCAGTTTGCTTTTTATTTTCACGTTTTGTTAAATAGGTTGTTCTGTATTTTCTAGTTTCAGTTTAAATGTGCTATCGTACAAATTTTATTAAGTTTAAGAGTATGATCATTGTGGTATAACATTGTGTGTTAGGTGGTATGCGCTCAGGGTACAGATATTCGGATGCTCAAATTTCTCCAAGTCTTCTGATCTACAACTTGTTGTGGCTTATTTAAAAGCTCTTGAAGTAAAAAAATTTTCTGATCTACCACTTGTTGTGGCTTATTTAAAATCTCTTGAAGTAAGAAAAATTTTCACCATCTTAGTTTTTTGAAAATCAAAGATTATTTTTTCCCATGGAGTTAACACAGGGATGATGGCCATTTTGAATTATGAATATTGGTAAATGTTCAGTAATTTGTTTCTCTTGTACCAAAGTTTCAGAAGAGAATGGTTGAAAGTTTCAATGACGAAAGTTTGAGCTACAGTTTAAGTCTTTCACTTTCGAGGTGCATACTACCTTAACATCAATATGATTTCCTGATATGAAAAGTATAAAAATCATTGACCATTGTAAAATTTTCTAAATTCTGTAATGTGAATGAAGCTTTAATAATTTTTTGTGATTATGATTTTTGTTGTTTGGTCTTAAATTTTATTAAGAGTTACTGAAATATTTCAATTAGCTTCTTTTGTACCTGTAGTATTTATTTTGTGACATTTTGCAAATTGTTCTGAAATTTTGTGAAGCCTTCTGCTTTTTAATGGACTCTGTGCGTTTAGGCACTAAGTCTGCATGAAAGCACTTGGGGCTGGTCCTTGTTTTCTGCGTTTTGCCATTAGCTTCAGAAATACTACAAAAGCTGAAAAGAGGAGATCTTTGTAAAATCTCACTCACGAAAGCCCAACCCTACAAACTTGCGTTATGTGAGAGCGATGCATGACATAAGATTCTGCAGAATTTGTTTGGTTTGTGAACAACATCAGGAATTATCGTTATGCTGACTTCTCAAAAATGGATGAAAGCTAGAATTCAAATTGACCATGGTACAAACAAAAACCATGTGCACATATGCGTACTCAGATATGTGAATTTCAATACATGTTTGTACACATGGGTTTGTTAGTATCACGTGATATTTTTGGTGCACTGGGTCTGCAGAACGCCGCAAGTCCTTTCTATTCCAAACAAGTACCATCACTGTAGATCTTACTGGATCCTTATTCGGCAAGGACAGATTGTAGGCATGGCTGTGGAGATAATTTGATTAAATGAAATAAACGCAAGCATAGTGCATGTTCAACTGTTGAAAAGAGGAACCATGATGACATGGCACATTGAACAAACAGAATCACATTTCATCTTGGTAGCAGCAATTAGACATTTGTTTATGTATATAATATACAGTATATGGTATTTATAAAAATGCATGCATTTTATTAAAAAAACTTGATGTAGACAGAGACACTCGTTTAAAGATGAACAATGGATACTTCCAAAGACTTGGTAAGAATTGCCTACAAGCATTGACCGTCATTTTCACTAGGGTCTATGCTTCAAACTTTTTTTCGGTATGATTGTAGCATTTGTAAGCTAAATATCATTATGGTCTTTGAAAATAAAATTCAAATATTTGTCACCATTGGTGGATGTTACGTTCAGGCATTGATTTTCAAACATGCCAATATATTGTGTCAGTGGTCACTTAACCCTTTGATTGAACCCGGCTCGGAAAAAAATGTCCATATGATGTCATAGGTCACTAGGGGGTCAGGGTGCAAAGGGTTAATTCCTGTGTCTGGTGGATAAAAACTGGATGTTGTACAATGGTATCTGTTAACATTTGATATAAAAGCCAAGTGGCAAAAAAATTCACAAGACCCTAAGAACCAATAAATACAATATATACTGCTTGCTTATTGTAATTACGACATATATCTAGATACATGTATGTTTGTTACCAGTTAATGGCCTTTTAATTGCTGCTTGGAGCTGAAAAAATATTTGAAATCATATGATGCAGATAGCAACTGAAGACCAACAGGGCCAGTAGCTGTCACTTTTGATGATTTCACTATTTTTGTATGTCAATTGCAAGTTCTTGTTCTCCTCCAGAAAGTATGAAGAAATAAATATTAAGCTTGCCAACACTGGCACTTTACTTATAGAATGCACTGTTATTGATTACATTCAAATGACAGACCTGACCAATTGTCAATTACAATAATGCTGATTGCTTTACAAGCTGAATACTGTGTACATTGGCATGCTATGGGGAATAGAACATGAAGCTTTTGTTGAGGCTAAAAGCACAAAAAATGTGAAAAAAATTAAGAAAGGTACAGCCACTGACTACCAAGGTAGAGCAACCCTGAATCAGTTTTTGGAAGGATCACTTTACACAGAAACTAATTGTATGGTCTTCCTTATTTGTAATTATTGCCATTCTTAACAAAAATACTTTCAGAATACACGCTTTTCTAAAACACATGTATACTACCTGTAAACTGTGGCTACTGGTTGTCTTTAGAAAACACTACTTGTTTGAAACGGATAGTTTTTTTTTTTTTGACTTGCATAGCCCCTTGCTGTGAGTCTCTGTTGTCTATAGATTTCAGTTCCACATTCAACAGTGTCCCATCTTTAATGGTGGTAATTAGCGCTTTTCTGAGGGTGCCTTTCGTGATGCAAAAGTATAAACATACCACCTAAGGTTGTGTTTAATTTTACTTTAGTTTAACATTGGCAGTGTGTTCTTTAAACTGTGAAATGGGCTCATATAGGCATACCATGTGATCTCACTATGTAAGGCTTTCCTCTTATTTGAATGATGCAGGCAAGTGAACAGTCGTTAAAGTTATATTCTGCCAAATTCCAAAGAGTTCCATAC
>LD349781.1:114390-124577 GCA_001465055.1 Ptychodera flava | reverse complement strand
TTGATGGTTTTTCTCGAGGGCCTATGATGTAACTTAAGTTTGGACTAGACTAATTTGTAAACAGTAATTTTGCATATTGTAAACAACAATGTGTTAGCAAGGCTAGCGTAAATGCTTAGAGTGCTTTGTAAATAATTACTTTCTAAGATAATACTTACCATTTCAAAATATCTTAAATACAGTATTTAGTTTCAATTTGACTCAACTTGTGGCTGCAGTTTATTCAGCGTTGGATGCAGACGTTGCTTCAGTCGTAGGTGTCTATTTAAAGCATTGTCATATACCAGGTACACATCTTGCTTGTTCTCATGAAATAAATTTTATACAACTTTATACAAGCAGAGTGGAAAACAAGCTTTAATTTCAGGATGAATGATGAAATTAACTCGGTTTGTTTGTCTCATTACAATGTGCATGAAAGGAAGTAATTAAAGCAACATTAGCTGTACCTGTTATTTTTGTAGACTGGAAAGTGAAAATTATTTTTCTGTTTCCAAGTTCTACTTCTTTTGACAGCAATGTAGCTTAAGACACCCCACAGTGTACATTTTTGACTTGCAAGCTAACCTTACTTCCAACTGTAACCTATTACTAGGCATGCCCATTAAATGAAATATGAACCAGTATCCTGTAATTTTATTTTTCACCCAGCCTAGAAGCATTTGATGATTTTGTTTCCAGATTTCATCACTCTGTATCTTTGGGACAGATATTCAGACTGTCAATTTTTTACCGTGCTTTGCTGTTATGTTGCTTGTGCTTGTTTGGAGTAGATAAAGTTTTCAACATCCTGTTTTTGTGAAAATTGATGACTTAACACTTTGAGTGCTGTTTTTTTCCCACAAAAATTTCAATGCAACATTTTACCAATTTTTATGAACTTTGCTGTAATTTTTGTGATAATTTTGGACCAAATGAACACAACATTTCATTGGCCACAGCTTTTTTCAAAAATTTAGCAAAAATCTGACAAAAGTTGACATATATTTTTTATAAGGGTGACAAAAACTGACTTTGGTGCTCAAAGGGTTAATTAATTTCTCCTCATAGAGTTCACATTTTGTATAGCTGAGGAGGGTCCTTGGTTGAGCCTTAATTTTGAACTAATTCTGAAAAGGGTAAATTCCTTAGAATCGATTAGATTGAATAGAATTCAAGTTGTTTATGCAAAAAAGAGGAGATATATGGGTAATTAGCACTGTTCTGTAATGCCTGGTAGCTGAAACTTCTCACATTCACCTGTCAGCATATCCCCATTGTTGGTCATGTTGAATGGAGTTTGTTTAGCAGCATTGACTAAAGTTTGTAAATTCCGCCATGGAAAGGAGATCTGGCCACGGCGTGTCAACAGCATAGCCGGGGACACGGGCGGGTAGGATTACTAAATACTCACAACAATGGGAGGCCATTCATGGTGTGGTGACACTGAAAAGTTACCATGGCAACAGTTGGATAGTAATGAAAGGAAGAACAGAAACCTGAGAATTTGAGACGCAAGTCTGGAGTGACCCTTGAATGACGTTTGTGAGTTCATACCAGCTTGCACTTATAACATGGTACAGTCAGCATCTCAGGGTACTGTGACAAATTTGCTGAACTCTTTTCGTTCACAAGATGTCTTTAAGTTCTGAACTACATGGACCGGTCTTTCAAGCAGTGATCCTGTGTGTGTTTGTGAAATTCACTGCAGCACTTACCCCATGTGAGCAGGCTACACAGGACCAAGGTTTGTAAAATATCATTAATTCCATCAGAACATCTCCATTTTGCCTCGTCCAGGAGACATAGTTTTGTGGGGTTATTATTTGTCCATTTTGATGGGTATTCTTCTTAGAGATAGCCAATATGATGAACCTCTTTAAAATCTACCCAGCTAAAAACAACTGAATAACCTACCGGTATATTGTGAGTAACCAAATGAAGATCTAGAAAGCCTTTGTGTAAATTCTATGAAGAGATGGGGCCAATAGGAATACAAAATGCAGTAATTTTCCAAAATTCCTATATTGTATACCAAAAATGAACATCCTATAATGCAGTGAAGTGAGAATGTTATGACTGGTCGGTTGAATAACGAATCCGTTAGTTACCTCTGAATTTTTCAAAAGATTGTGACAGTATGGGTGTGAGCATTTTAAGATCAGTCTGCAAAGATTAAGCTGTATACAGCAAATACTTGACAATGTGTTTGTCATCAGCAAAAGATAGCTTTTGTGAATTGCATGATTATCACCTTGGAATTTCAAGGTATGTCTGCATGTTCTTCATTGTGAGATTTTATTGAAATCAACACGACATACTCAAAATACACATAAGAGCTCCCAAAAGTGGAAATGATCCAAATTAAATGCTCCAGAACAATTGGTCAGATTACTTTGATATTTAGATATTGTAGATACCCCACGTGAAGTTTATGTTGATTTGAGAATTGACTTTTAGTTCTCATCCGTATGTTTAAATTAAGATGAATGTAACAAAATTCCACTTTTGAGGATATCTTGAAGCGTTTGTTGATAAACTGCTCTGAAAACACCAGCTTAAATACTTGAAAATCAGAATTGTATGTTTTTAAGGGACTTGACAAAAATCACAGGGGGTGGGGTTGGGGGTTTTTGAAAATGACACACAAAAAACAGTGACCCTTCAAAAGTGTTTGCACAAAAATAATGATCATCCCCCAATTTCCGTGCGCTACAAACAGCTACCCTCCTCAATTTATATTGTAAAGTGAATTGATATTTTGGGATAAAATTTCATATTTGTTGTTCACATCTGCATTTTCAATCCCTTATTCTATTCAAAGACATTTATATCAATTGTCAAATACATATAAATGCACAGACATAGCTAGTTTTGTATTGTGAAAAAATTATTTATAGTTTTCTCATAGACTGCCATAGTAAATCAACATTTTTTGGTGAAATTTCACAATCAAATTTCATATGTATGTGTGTTAAAATTGACCTGTACCTGAGCAAAGCAATTTATTGCTTACATTTCAACATGTAGATCTCTGATATATGGCATCCTGGCCAATCATTTCTGTAATCAAATTTGCCAGTCATACGCATTATCCTCCAAAAGCTTACCCTCCTGAGAAACCACCACGCAAACATTAGCAATAACCAATAGATGTTTCAATGATGCTTTTGAGTGCTGTTGTGAAGTAGCACTTGACTCCTTGGAGGTATCAGATTATTTTACAATGTCTCAAATTCCTCGTCAAGTGGTTTGACAGTGCCCCGGTGTTTAGGTAGAAGATTTACAGGTACATAAGAACCCCTGTGGGGTGAGTGCTTTGAGTGGATTGAATTACAAACACTGGATGCAATTATTCCCCCTACACCATGCAACTCTAATGATTTTATTGCTATCCTAACCTATAAAACATGCTACGCTAACTCATAATTTTGCAAGACTTTATTTATGAATGTTTATGTTCTCAGAATATAAGATCTAAATTCACAAAAATTTACTAATATAAAGGTAATATGCACTTTGAAACTGAAAAACTCAAACTCTCCTAAAGGAATCTTTCAACTATACTGTACTTTTACTAAAACATTATTAAAAATCAGGAGTTCGTATCATCATGCAAAATTTGGTATTAGAGAAACAAATACCTAATGTTTATCGTTATTTGAAATTTAAAATGGCCTCATCCCAGTGTTAACTTAATATTGGGAAAAATACAAAATTTTTACTTTCACAAAACTTTACTTATTCCACATGACAAGCGGTTGACCACAAGAGAATAAAAATTTGTGTGAATATCTATCACAAGGGTACATTCAACTTTAATTACAAGCTATTGGATCAACTGGGGAGGGCACAGAATGATGTGTTTATTTGTACTGTACTAGCTCTCAATACACATTGTAATCATATCATATTTCTTGCCTTTCAGTTTTCAGCCTTTTAAAGTTGAAGGCCACACTTTATTATCAGTTTTATACAAATAGAAATTTATTCAGTGGATAAAAATTTCAATGGAGAACAAAATATTGATAAAATGTTCATGAGTACCTAACACATTCACTAATGCAAGAACCATGGTAGCATTGCGAAAAGTATCTTAACTATATCACCACTTTTCAGATTTCAGTACAGCTACAAAAATCAACTACTGTAGTGAGTTTTTATTTCCTAATGTTTTCTGATTCTTCACTTAGGATGGTCAGATGTTGCTGAATTATGTAATTACAATGGCGATTGTGTCAATAATGGTTCTACATACAGTTGTGACTGTAACCCAGGCAAAATAGGGGACCACTGTGAGAGTGATGACCCATTCCCATGTCTTACATACGGTGATCCATGCCTCAACGGCGGCACCTGTTACAACACTCCGCCACTCTGCTCCTACACCATGAGCTGTCCAACGTCACAGCCTCTGTTTTACGTCTGCTTATGTGCCCCGGATTTCTCAGGATATCATTGTGAGACTGATCTGAATGCTAATGCCTGTGATTCATCACCCTGTCTGAATGGCGGTACTTGTACAACAGATCCTGTACATCCAGAACTCTACACTTGTTCCTGCACTTCTGCTTTCACAGGTACAGACTTATATATTCATAGTCTTTGGTGCTGTAAATTTTCCCACCAAACTTCAAGTGTAACATTTTACCGATTTTTATGAATTTTTCTGTTATGTTTTTGGTAAGTTTTGACCAAAAGGATATACTTTTCATTGGCAACAGTTTTTGATAAATATTTCAGTAAAAATCTGAAAAAATTGTCTTGATCTGAAAAAAATTCTCTGAATGATATTTTATAAACACGACTAAAATTGAACTTGGCACTCAAAGGGGTATGTGTGAAGCCTTGCATGCATTGTAAAAATGAATTTACACATCTTTCACAATGCTGTCTGATAAACTGTTTACGGTAATACACGTATCAATTACATATTGGCAGCATGTACTCCATTTCTATGTAACGTAACACTGGAATATTACATCATAACTAGAACAGTGTGGGACTCCATGGTGGGTTCTGTAGATATTTTAATATGGGCAGGATGTGGTTGTCATCTAAAACCAATAACTTTGTAGGGTTGACTAAAATCAGTCCAACTACAATATCAACGTAATGGATTGACTGAGACATACCGGTATCGTAAGTAGTTGAGGTTGAAGAGAACATTAAAGTCCAGTTGTTTGTCATAGGTGCATTGTTTTGACAAAAAACAGATGGTCTTCCTGTCCTAAATCTAAAAGTTTATTGGCGAAGGGGAAGAACATCAAAACACATGCACAGAAGGATAAAATAAGTGTGAAAAGTAAAATGTAGATAGTAGAGAGGAAGCAAAAACAGTAAATAGCTGTTAAATAAAAATTTTGGTATAGAAAATAGAAACCTTTTTTACATTTGATCGTTCATTTTTCAGCTAATTGTTGCTTTATGCAGAAATTGCACTTTCTGTGTCAGTCATATCACCAACAATGCCATAAAAAGCTATGGATGGTTTTCAATACTTTACAAATAAATGGTAAAAAAATCAGTCAGCTAACAGTTTTAGAGATATATTAGTATTAATGTTCTTCTTCAAACCAGACAAAATGAATGATGAATGAGATCACTACATCGAAGCAGACTGTAAAGGCACTATATGTGTGAGTCATCCTTAAATGGGTTTGAATATCTCAAATTTCACTTCTTAAATGTTTAACAATTCATGTTCGGCCTGACCTTGGACTGCAAGTCAAACAAACAAAACACACCATAACTATAACCATGCCAAAGAAACAACAAATAAACACAAAGAAATGGAGAAGTTGGTAATTTGAATAAACTCAAGCACATTCACTTAAATGGTCAAGACACTGCAAATGTCGGCCATGTTTCTCTGAACATGGTTCACTTATCCCTATGAAGTAAAACAGAAGTTTTAAAAATTTAGTTTTTTGGATGGTACAATTTCAAGCATTGGACGTTGCTAGTTTTACATTTTAACAATTCCTTTGATATCTGTTCTCTTTCACTAGGCATAAACTGTCAAACAGACATCTGTAATCCCAACCCCTGTCAAAACAGTGGCAGTTGTGTAGTCGGTGGATCAGGTTATACCTGTGGTTGCACAGTGGTAAGTGATCCATGGCAAAGGGCAAGGCAACTATGTTGTAGTTATTTCAACCCTTGCTGAAGTACAGTAGCTCAAGGTTTTGCTAGAGGTTGTGGGTGGGATGGCAAAACCTTGAGCTACTGTACTGCAGCAATTTCAACCGCAGCCTTACATATCACTTAAATTTACAATGTAAATTTACATTAAATGCATATCTGAAAAAAACATCATTGACCTAGTGATGACATCGTAAGTCTGTAGTGATATTTCGCACAAAATGATAGCAAAACAGTTTTGGTTCAAAAACCTCTTCATCCTGGTATTGACATACTACAATGAAAACTGGTTGATTGAAATGTTGCTTAACTTGATATTCAGTGAGTAGATCTCTGGACATGCTGCTACTCAAAGCAACCCAGTGGATGCTTTAAGGGCTGGAGTCAGGATGCCAAAAAGGAAATAAGAAAATTCAAGATTGCCAATTACAGAATAACACAGTAATGTGAACAAATCTGAATAAGCATAGCATCCCTAAACTTGTAAACTGCATGAACACAGAGTGACTGAATATTTACTGTTAAAAAAATTAAAAATTCAAAAAGTTGAATAACATATTACTAATGGATGACAGCAGGTAATAATTAATAATAATTCTCTTATCAATCTTTGTTCTCTGATGGCAGAGTTGAAATGTTTGTTTTGATGTTTCATATACCTCCAAGTGACAGAAAGTCATGAATTGTATGCTTCAATTAACTCAATTGCTTGATATTGATAAATGTTGGAGAAAATGTTAGTATACATATAATATATAGCAATTTTCAGAACGTTGCTGACAGATCTTTCAGTTTATATAAAAAAATTATGAGGTTGTTTTGAAACAGCAGCTATCAGTGAAAATGAATCTGGATAAACATTAAACGTTATGAAGTGCGTTCTAAAAGTGGTTTTAGTGTCACCATTAAAACACTTTGAAGTTAGGATTGTAAAGCGTTGGGCAGCAGATGAAATCTGAGTAAGATTTGATAGTTGTAAAATGTGTTTCTATTTCAGGGATATATTGGTTCTGACTGTCAAATTCCTGAAAGTAATTGTCAAGCAGGGAATTGTGTGAATGGTGGTGTCTGTGAGCCTATTGAGAATGGATATATTTGTCACTGCGAGACTGGATATGATGGAACAAACTGCCAAAATGACATCCGGAATGAGTGCAGCTCCTCTCCATGTGACAATAACGGAACCTGCATTGATCAGGTCGGATACTTCCAGTGTCTGTGTCCTCCACTGTTCAATGGAATCCAGTGTGATGTGCTTGACGTCACATTTCCAGGTGGTATTGGTGTCAATGTCACAAGTGCTCCACCAATGACAACCATGGAAAGTAGCACTGCTTCCATGGCAAGCAGCACTGGGATCACTACACATTCTGCTACTACAACAGCTACAATAAGAAGTTCAGCAACAGCAAAACATACTTTGGCAGCTGAGCAACCTGCTGAGACATTTACATTGGCAGGGAGCAGAACCCAAACAGCCAAAAATACTTTGACCTCTGTAGCACTTACACCAACTCAAGGTGCTTGTAGAATCATTGGATGTGAATCAAAGCATGGCAATGGAGTTTGTGATGTAAGATTATTGTTACTATGAACTTTTGTCAAAATAATTTTATTGTAACAATTGTACATTATCTAAACATTTATCACCATTGACATATCAAAAATGTACATATTGGCATTTTACTTGTTGCAGCATCATAAACACAAACTCTGCACATCAACATCACGTATCCCTATCATTTGTCAGCTCTGAGAATCAGTGTAATTTATTAAATATTTATTTAGCATGTATCTCATTGGCAAAGAAATGATATTCACCAAAAAACCAACCAAACCATAAAAACACTGCTTGACTTTGTCAAAATTTCAAATTGAAAGTCTGTATTTTGATGTAATAAGCTCTTCCATTGTGAAGCTGAGTTTGTCCATCATATTGCAATATGTTCTTCAGCCCTCAGGGTCCTGTCAACCTTGTTTAGTTCTCCATGAACAAGTTGAAAAACAATACTCAAGGAACTTGAATACAAATATCCATTTGAGTATAAAAAATTTTTTCCCTCGTCTTTTGCTGTCTTTCCTACCGAGGAAACTTCCTCGTCTTGTTTGAACTTCAGGAGGAATGTAACACACACGAATGTTCCTGGGATGGTATGGAGTGTTCTCTTGGTCTGTTGCCATGGGCAAACTGCACTGTCTCTTCAGTGAAATGTTGGGATGTCTTTGAAGATGGCGTATGCGATGACGACTGTAATGTTGGTATGTGTATGTATGATGGGTTTGATTGCAGATCATCCCTTGGACCATGCAGGTAAATGCCTTCATAACACTTTGAAGTTCATGATGAATAGATAGTGATGCAACCATATTTTCCATCAAAATTGTCTGATTTACCAGACTGCACATGCTTGTAAACTGAGCCACTCTCCATCCACATTCTAGACGTGAATATCGAGATCCTATCTCATCATGTTTACAGGAACTTGCTTTGAAGTTAAGTTATAAAATATCAAGGATCATGTTCATATTCAAAGATAACAAAATAACCATCTTTTGAAAGTTAGAAGAATGAGATGAATTTTCTATCCAATTGATGGAAAAAATTTTATTTATTAATATTCAGAAAATGAATCAGAGATGAAAAAGCTATTGTTTACCACTGCAGAGTAGTATACAGGCTTGAGATATGTTCTGTTTTCTGCAAGACAGGCAGTTACCTAGACTTAAAGATCTGTCACTCAAGGATGCTCCCTACACTCCCCTCCTCTTAAGAGGGGGGAACGTAGAGAGAGCCCTCGAGCGATGGATCTTCCAGTCTAGCAGTTACCAAAAAGCATTTTAGCCTGGTTAGAATTGGTACAATGACAAACCAGTATCTGGTAAATTTTCAGAATAGCATTGTAGTGACATGATAGGATTTCTGGAAATTGTTCACAGTTATTGAAATCAAATTTTAAGATAATCAAAAATAAGACTGACATATTAGTGGCAAGCTGATTTGAATATTAACTCCTACTGTTCAGAATGGCATTTTTAAAATTGATCATGATTTCATTTGTACCATAGGTCTGCAGAATGAAACGAAACAAAAGTGCTAAATTGAATTTTGTGTATTTTCTTTTATACAGTTATGATGCATATTGTAATGACTTTTATCACGATGGTCATTGTGATAATGGCTGTAACACAGTGGAGTGCAGCTGGGATGGCCTGGATTGTGTTGACTACCCACCAAGATACGCCGAGGGGACAATCGTTATGACGGTACTGGTAGAGCCAGAGGTGATCCGTAACAATGCTGAGGCATTCCTCCGTGAGATTGGTCACATCATGCGTGCAGTTGTGGTGTTTGTCGAAGATGGGAATGGCGATTATAAAATTCTTTATTGGAGTGAAGAGGAAACAGCCACTAATGATAATAAAGCTCAGGTTGTGAAACGCAGTGTTACACAGCTTGCAAAAATAGATAGTCATAAAATAGGACGACGAGAAACCTTGACAGGGTAAGTTAAATTGTTACTAGAAACCCAGATTACATTTTTTCTATGATAATCAGATGTTTGCTTGCCTATCATGTGTAAGATATGCTATCTCTTGTGGTTAGTTAAACAGTTTTTAGGTTTTCCAGTAGTGAAAGCCTTAGTATGGTTTACTAAATGTACCCATGCCCACTTCAAAACATTGCCATTGACCAGCCCAGCTGTGGTATATTAGTTTGATGGATGTGCTGTTCAGAAAATACCACAGACTTTAGTTGATATGAACTATTCATGAAGCACCATGATGTCATGACCATACCATGAAAATACCACCATGATGGTGTTTCATCTTGGTCATAAATTCTTTAGATAAATATGCATGGTGTATTATGTATTGAACTTATTCAATATCAGAGTCAACACTTGTGGGCGCTATTAATTCAGTCGTACCACGCACGTATTCTATTTCAGTCACATAAATTATTCCAAAACAATCAGGGACATTTATGCAGATTAGACCAGACTGTGTAATCGCATCCATAACATGTGGCACATACATTTGGTCACACTTCTGAAAACCGCAGG
>LD349781.1:85524-98141 GCA_001465055.1 Ptychodera flava | reverse complement strand
ATATATATTCCAGGCTTACCTGTGTTACAACAACATCATACTGTGGAAGATGACAAACAGCATCATGGATCTGATTGCCAAATGGTGGATGACGATTTACAATCTGGAAAAGATTCAATGTAAGTGTAAGAAATAACCATGGAACTAAATTTGGCATACAAAAAATGAAGTAGTAGTGTACTCTGGGCATGAAGGTCTGACACAAAAGCTAAACTTTTGAAATATTTTTACTTTAAATTTCATCTACCTTGCAAATCCACGGCAAAAAGTACCCTAGATCAGATACTTCATACTTAGAACAAACTAACAAACAAGCTGTCAATCAAAATAATGCACTCATTTATGTGGTCACAGGCTAACCATAAAAGAAATTTTTGTGAATACTCCCAACAGACAAACAAACAAACAAACAGAGAATGCGTAGATCACTTTGAATTGCCCTATGCTTTGATATCATAATGACAATTAATGAACATACAAATGTAATTTTTAAAATTACCAGTTCAATTTCTCTGGGGTTTGTTTCCTCGATCCTCTTAAACGTTGTAAGGCCTGCATTGACCATTGCTTGGGTAAGAGTTGGTCCAACCCTCTCCAGCTGCCTGGCTATGTAGCCTGAATTCTCCCACAGCCTAGCTTTGAAACATTTGCTGAGGGTAACTGCATTCACCAGCGCACGGAAATCTTTCTGCTGCATCAGATATTCTGTTAGACCTGATTTGCAAAGAAAGTAATGAAGAAAAAGCAAGCACCTTGTACTTTTGATCGATGTTAAAAAATAGTGACAAAAAGACTAGGACTGCTCTACAAAATCATTAATGATTTCATTTAAAGATCCACTTACATCTGGTAACTCTCTGCCCAGCTCTGAATATCTTTGTGGTATCCTGTGCCAAAGCAAACTCTTGCACTGATAGGCAACCCAATGCAGCTTGAATAAGACTGGGGAATGAAGAGAAAGAAACAAAATATCTGTAAAAATTGAGACATTAGTATCATAAGTATTGTTCACATACAATTGCTACTAAGAAGTGTCATGTTTGAACATTCATCTCAGCTGGCTGCTAGCTTTGATTTCATGTTGACTCATTTTTCCTACTATTACTGATACAATGGCAGAACGTACGATACCACTCAGGCTTTAATGAAACAGTTTGCTGACAATCAATGTTTACATTATCTTTTTTCCTTTCATCAAGGCTTTATTTCATTACATCAAAATAGTAAAACCCCATTAAACATAAAGATTATATAACATGGTAATCAAAAGTAATATTTCGTAACTGAAGTTCCTGGCAAAGACTCCCAATTCTATAAAATTGTGTGTTATACAAAAACCCCTACAAGTGGTAATAAGAACCAGTTATTCTACATAACGTATATCATACCCATCATGACTACGTACTTACCAGTTGACTTTCATATCTGCAGTTTTGATTTTTCCAGTCATTGAAAATCTGATTGTTGCTTTATTCTTAGAAGTGTTCAATGTATTCAAAGCTCTCTTTTCATTGACTCTAAGCTGAACATCACTGAACTCCTTACACTTTGATAAAAGGACAATCTGAAATCAAAAACATATGGAAACAATTCCATTGTAAAGATGTAAACACTGTTTGATGAGACAATTGCTTAAATTGAACAAACATACTTCTCTACTCATTATAAAAATATGTTTCACAAAAATATTGATGCCAAATTATAATTTGCCAGAGGAAATTGCATGATGTTTGTGACAAAAAATTCTTACAGAAAAAGTCAATATAAGCTTTGATGATGGAAGTTCATTTGTTATATATGTATATATATATATACAAAAATGCTTTACAAATGCAGTCAGCATTCATAGGGAGATGATCATTTTCCTGGATGAAACTTTGCTTAACTTAAATATTATGCCACAGTCTACTGTCAAGAGTGATGTTTCTGTATTGGTTTAAAGTTACAGGAAAATATACCAATATCATCAAAATGAAGAACTGTTGACTTACCAGTTCATTCAGAGATGACTGACCATCGATGGTTTTGAACAATTTCATGGTATCATAGGCAATGCAGTATCTGGCCATCAGTTTACCTAGCTCTACATAGATAAGGGGCATCATTTACAACATACAAAATTAATGTCATGAAACAGATCACAAAAAGTCATTAACAAAAGAGGAACGTGACACAATTGTATGCTGTCTGCCTCCGTCATAGTTTTTTTTGATAGCTGAAAAAGATATTCCTTCCAACTTACTGTCATACATTTTCATGGAATATCAATGTTGAATGAAAAGAAATAAAATATTGATACTTCGGGCAACAGAAGCAATGGCAGAAAAGACAGCTACACTGAAAAGAAAAACTACAAATGTGCAGAATCCACAACACACCCTAGAGAGCACAAAATAAATGTTTAACATACCTGTTGGCTGTAACTTTGATTTGTCTTCTTCAGTCTTGACTAAATCAATTTCTTTAAGTGACTGTAAGTATTTGCAACACATGTCTGCAAGAGATTGAAATTCATAAAGTTTTTCTGCAAAGTGTTTGATACAGTTCGCTGCTGATAGAAACATGATGTCACAGAATGAGTACAAGACAAGAAGTATGTATCTGACAGATAAAATCTGGCAATAGATATAGTCAACAAATCTACTTGTAATTAATAAACCTAATGATTTTAACAAGCAAATCAAATGACACCCTAGTACAAATTTACTCATAAAACATATGTCATGATCAAAAACCATATGTAACCTCCATTGTTCTAGCAGCCTTGAATCTACAAATGTGTTCTCAATAATAATTTGATCCTTTGGAAAGTGTTGTTTTCATCAAACATGTAGGCTTTTCATATCAAGCACCACATTCCCACCTGCATGTTCACTCAATATGAATACATAGATGTGTTTAACCCTTTGAGTGCTGTATTTCGCCCGCCAAAATTATAGCGCAACATTTTAACAATTTTTATGAATTTTTCTGCAAGTTTTTTGATAATTTTAGACCATTTTTTGGACTACACATTTCATTTGCTACAGGTTTTTATCAAAATTATCAAAAATTCTGAAAAAAGTTGACTAGTGTATATTTTATAAAGGTGACAAAAATTGACTTTGGCGCTCAAAGGGTTAACTGTTGAAGCCTTAGGGTTGTCTGTTTATACAGCAAAGCTAACCTGTAAGTCTCTTTTCAAGTGCTTCCTTGGTGAGTCCAGGTGGGATTCCATAGTAGGTAGGATTCTTCACAACTCTGATGTACAGGAAAGTTGATTTCAACCACTCCAATGCAATGTTCATGTCAGTTATAGTATGCAGCACAATTTCTGCATTCAGATGTTCCATGATGTGTACATGAAGGCTAACAGGGAAAAAGGCAATACATTAGCATTAATCTACTTGTTTTACTATGTTTATTTATTATATGAGTGACAATTTCATGAAACCTCACCTGCTTTCAATATTTTGAGTTCCATTTAGCAGGGCCTCATACTTATTCTGCAATAGAGACAAATTATACATGAGTTACTGTCATGCAAAAGTGAGAACAACATGAGAATTATGAATTCTGAGAATAGAAATAAATTATACGAGTTACTGTCACGCAAAGTTGAGAACAACATGAGAATTAAGAATTCTGAGAATAGAAATAAATTATACGAGTTACTGTCACGCAAAGTTGAGAACAACATGAGAATTAAGAATTCTGAGAGTAATAATTTAACCTATAAATTCTCATTAAACTGTAGTCACTTGTGGTATTTTCTGTTATTGCAAGATATTACACAGAGCTCCTCTATGGAAGAAAATAGCATGAACTTCAAAATAGCACACTTTTCTACTTACCTTTGTCTTTGTCCTTGTCATGATCACAGCAGTGGCAGTGGTATCGAATTGTGGCCGACCAGCTCTGCCAATCATCTGCAAGACCTGTGTTTCAGTATACTCAGTGTACATACCACTGACATAGTGAAGGGTTGACTTCACTATGACTAAATGTGCAGGCAAGTTTACACCCATCGCTAATGTACTGGTAGCCACTGAAATGTAGAGACACAAAATATGATAACACTGTGAATAGAATTAGGAGAGTTGACATAAAGTTGTTTGGTGTACAGCTAGAAGTATTGCATTTCATAGGGAGCTTATTGATATGGGCAGGATTAACAGTTTAGATGGAACTCGTCTAGGATAGCAAAGTAAAGGGAAATTTGGTTTACGGATGGCTCAAACTCATCTACTTTCATGTACAGTACTTATGTTTCATCAACAAATAGAAAGAATGACTGATCAACTGTGATTATAAACCCTGTCATTCAATTTTTCACTGCAAAAACGATTCAACCAAAACTTGAACACAATTACAGTGTGGTACAATTTTTTGGCACTTTGTCTTGAGTATTGTAACTGAAATGATTCATCGTATCTTTTGGGATTTTTGGAAAAAAGCAAAGTTACAAAACTTACACAACACGGGTAAATCTCCCTGAAGGAACATGTTTTCAATAGCCTTTCTGTCAGATACATCTAAACCAGCATGGTGATAGCCAACTCCACTGATGACTAACTCTGAAACAAGAAGCAGCTGAATTAATGCTTCGAGTGCCATATTTTTTCCCTCCCAACTTTTAGTGCAACATTTTGTTAATTTTTTTATATTTTTCTGTAAATTTTGTAATAGATTTGGACTGAATTGACATGATATCATATTGGCTTCAGTTTTTTATCATAATTCCGAGAAAATGTGAAAGAAATTGTTTGAGTTTCATTTTACAAACTTAAAGGTAACAAAAAATTGACGGTGGAGCTCAAAGGGCTAAGTCATACCCTTTCACCAACATGGTTTTGTCCAAACCAATCGTTATCAATGGTGATTGTGGACTTGTTTACAGGGTATTGGGTGTTAACAGTTTAAAACTATAAATCATTCAAGTTCAACTAATTTCTCCTTGGCAAAGTATACATGTAGCTGGACAATTGGAAAGATGATACAAACATTTGTAATATTCTATTTCATCTTCTTTACTTCCACTTGGTACTTTGCGATTTTGTCTTGCAATTAGTAAGTATGGGCTAGTATTTATGTAGGCATGATCATTACCTCTAAGCTTGGAATCTCTCAACATGTTGGAATTTCTTTGTAATCGCTGTCTGTGCTGAGAATTCATAATAAACCTTGCATCTTTGACCAAGGTACTTGCTGCTTGCTGTACCCCTTTCCTTGTTGCACAGAACTTGAAAATTGACAAGAATAATTCTGTATGTAATTATGGTTTATACATGAAACAATTTCTTTGGAAAGAAAGGGACAGAGTTGCATGCTTTACTGTGTGAAAAGTGCATCCATCAAAGCTAATTGACGCAGATGGCATCATTCAATACAATTAATTCAATAAAATATATTTTTACTGCCGTAATGCTTGGCACACTTAATCTTTTCGTCTTTTGAGTGTTGACATTCTACTTTAATAGTTGTGAAAGTCAAACTACATAGACCCTTTTCATAAGTCTAGCACCCTCCTTTGGCCACTGTGAATTTGAAGTCAAAGCGAGGCCACTGGGGAAAACCGAGGGTCCCAGTGCTAAGGGCTTTCCCCAGTAGCCTCGCTTTGACTTCAAATTTACAGTGGCCACAGGAAGGCGCTAGACTTATGAAAAGGGTCTATTGCATTCCACTCCCTGTGACACTCTTACTTGTCACTGAATGCAAAGCATGCACCAAAATACCATGTAGATTACTTACCACAAGTGTGGGTTTTTGATCTGAGTATGTTTGGATGACACCACTCAGCTTGTAATTCAGGGATAAGTCAAACTTGAATTCAGACACGTTTTCCCTGCATGGAAATCCCAGTACCACTTTCCTCAATCTAACTGGTCTGTGAGTATCATCAAGTCTGTACACCAGGTAAAGAAGAAATTATGCTGGGTATAGGGTAAATCAATACTAATAATAGTTTGATAGACTTTGCTGGACCTTTAATATAGAAACTCAGTTTTCATTTGCTACCTTTGACAGCTGATTTATTAGCCTTTATAACAGCGTAACATTCATCATATACTAATATTCATATATTGGCACATGCTATTCTAACTTCAATATCTTTCTAAATTGCATACAAAAAGAATCAGGTATTAAATCACCATTGTCACATAATGGAGAGCTATTGTGAGTGGCGTGTATTTTGCTTTATGTGCTTCTGTAGGTAATTTCACAACAAATTGCATGACAAACCAATGTGTCACCATGTTGTCAAGATGATGGTTGAAGCTTGATGGTTAACTTTAAAACTTTCACTTTTTCAGGCAGTTTCATTTTTTGCTGATTCATAGTGAAAAGTTCTGAAAATAACTTTCATGTGCTATCTAGGAACTGCTTTTGCACAGCAGAAACTTGACATAGTAATAACCTATATTAGAATTTAGTCCTACTCAATTACACTGAGTCCGTTACCAATTATACTGAGCAGAACATGAACATTTAAAATCAGAACATGAACATGAAAATCAGTGCTTCTGTAACTGAGCCAATGACACAACTGTTAATGACTACCCTTACTTGTACGTGAAAGCTGCCTCACTACTGTCGCCTAACCATTCTCCTACCTATGTGAAAGAAGTTAAAAGTATCAATTTGAAAGTACGTACACTATGTAGCATACTCTAAAAGAACAATTATAGACACACCGGTGGAAAACAACTTTTTTCAGAGATCAAACTTTATACACCTCTCTAAACGAAATTCTCCATCACATATAGAGCACTCTAACTGTTTGCTGATTCAGTGTAAAATGCATGATTAACACACAAAGTGGAAAGATCAAATCAACTTCATTGGCTGACTTACATCTCCAATATTTGGTATTGTAGCAGAGATTGCCAGGAATCGCAGTTTGCTTGATTTCACAGTTAAAGGGTTGTCAGTTTGGCTTTGAGCAGATTGTATTGTCTTCATCCTGCTGATCACTGCTTCCATGGTAGCACCCCTGGCTTCATCATTCAATGTATGCACCTGATAAAAAAATTACAAGAGCTGAGCATCATAAAACAGGGCATTTTGCCATTTTCAATGAAGTATTTAACTGGTGTTGTTTGATATGAAGACTTTCACTTCGTTATATGTCCAGCAACGCATGTTACAGGTTGCTGGCAGATGACTCATCATACTATAGCATTGTGGAAACTATCCAGTTGATTACAACATTTTATCCTTGTGCTCTCTAGATGTTCATTCAACCACACCTTTTTTTGGTATTTAACCATTTCAGGCCTGAATTTTTTGTAATTTACTAGACCTACCATTATATTGGGGGTTAGGCCTGAAAGGGTAATGGCAGTTTTCTTGGTAATAGTAACATTTGTTGTTGATAGTATTTTAATCCATTTACAACATATCTGTCCCAAGTTTATCTCTCTCTCTATAGCAAATTTCACATTGAAGGCAGTAGTTTTGTTTGACTTGAAATGATTATTCCAAAGACTCTTCATGGAGAAATCTGTATGGAGCAAGCTCCTACAAAACACCATTCTTTCTCTATAATGAAACCATTAAATGAAACCTCTATCTATAATAGCATTTTGACCAAGGTTGAAACATTTATTCTACTTGTACCGGTATACTAATATACTGTACCTCATCAATCAGAAAGAGTTTGACCATCTGCACCAGTGACTTGTTGTCTCTCCACTTCCTAGTCATACTATCCCACTTTTCCTGTTGAAAAATGACATTTTGTTGTTCTTTTTGCCCATGTAAATCCTGATCCAAAATCTTGTCCTCACAATCATAATTATTATGCAGACAAAAGTTTTTCAACTCTCAATAACATTTTAGGACTGATTTTCATTGACATTAACCCTTTGAGTGCTGTAATTTTTCCTGCCAAAATTTTAGTGCAACATTACCAATTTTTATGAATTTTTCTGTAATTTTTTGATAACTACGGACCACATTGACATCACATTTCATTGGCTAAAGTGTTTTCTCAAAATTTTGGCAAAAATCTGAGAAAAATTGACTGGGGTTTATTTTATAAAGGGGACAGAAATACACTTTGGTGCTCAAAGGGTTAAGCTACTTTTCATGCTTTGCCCACATCATAATATGGATACAATTCATCAGCCTACTCATTCACATACTGTCAGGATCCTCATCAACAGATAGATTTTGAAAGCTCCTATCAAGGTGACAGTGTGTTGTAATGATACTTTATTAATTAAAGTCATCAATCCCATTGTTTACTTTGAAGTTGGATGGTAATTTCTAATATGAACTGTACTTACTGGAGTTGTCATAATAATGTTTGTATCTTGCAATTCAAAGTAGTCATCCCATTCAGAATCACCAGTCAACTCTTTACATTTCAAACCAACAGGTCCAAATTTCTGTTGCCAGTCATCACATCTTTCACTGCACAGGGCTTTGATGGGCGCCACTGAAAGAATAGCATGTTTTGATTTAGCGGATTTAATCATACAAGTTATGCTATACCAAGTAGTACTGACTGAAGAGACAACGTATTCATATTCCTGACAGCTAACAGCCTGTTATTCATCTAGTCCATCTAGTGTATTCTACGAGTCCACCTGGTATTACCATGATCCTTGCTTAGCTAAAAATTATGGAACTCAATCAGATAATGATTTAACTTCAGTCAGCCATAATATTTGTTGTCCTCAAACAAACAGTTTTTGGCGAAGTACCACATCAACTCTTGTATCGATAGAATATCCAATGTGACATATTGAATTGCTTGCAAGCTGTTTGAGTGACTAAAATATAGTAGCAAGGGAACAAGTACGCCTGTTTGAGTGTTACACGAAGTTAGTTTAAATATCTTTCAGTGCAGGAGTCATATGAAGAAAAGTGAAAATTCATGTAGCATGATTTTCATTCTTTTGCTATAACAATATGTGTGAACATGTCAGGCAGAAAAAATATATCTCATGGACTTACTGTAAACGATTTTGACCTGGTTCATACTATATGTACCACTCTGCAATAGGAGTCTGACTATTGCTAACTCAAAGATGACAGTTTTGCCGGATCCAGTCGGTGCACACAACACCATTGGTCTGTCACTGTAGAGTACCTGAAATTTTACGTAACTGTTCCTTGAAATAAAAGTGGTGATATATCTACCCAACATTGTGATATCACAGACAGAAAAAATATACAAGTAAACAAAGCAAAGTTATAACTGGTAGATAAGAATTAATGAAGTACATGTACGTTTTGTAATGGTATCAGTCAAAACACATCATCATGTAAATGGCAGCTAGAAGAGTAGAAAGAAATCTCATTTTCCCTGAAACTGTAATGCTGTGTTGGCAGAAATTTAAATCAATGCAGTCTTAATGTCGCCAATCCAAACTTCCAGTCTCCAGAACAGCTTACTCTTATGCATTAAAACTTTTGTCCTTGTGTAAATACTGGCAGTAGTATATGCACTGGCAGAAGTACATGAGCAAACCAGATCATGATGAATCACATTTTATCTGTTCATTGCAGACCTTATCAAGTGTAATGATAATACATCATTCTAGTATTCAGTTGATGAAAAAGATACTGTCTTATCATAAGTTTATCAATATCTATTTTCAATAACTTAATATGTAAATCACTACATATGTATTGGAATGTATTTATGGAAATATAGAAAAAACACCAATTTCAGAAGTTGAATATGATAAGACCAAGTTCCATAAACTATTTGTTTTATAACTCATGAAGTTTTACTTACATCATCCATTACTTTTGATTGAACAATGTTGAAGTATGGGTATGCACTAAATATCGATCTGTATTTTTCAGCTGGTTTTTTATCAAGGAAAATACAAGTAAAGCTTTCACATGAAAAGTGACAAACCTGAGGTGACCATGATTATTTGATTGCAGGAAGATTAAATTAATCCATTTGAGAAATGATGTGAAATGATTCCTAAATATGTCCCCAATAACCTGAGAATATTTGATGGTGGCAAGGTTATATGACAAATGACCTGAAATAATTCCTCCTGCTTGTTAAATATCCTTTGGTAAATTCCTAATTGTGGAATTAGTTAGTATTTTGTTATCTGGATTTTAAACATATCTCTTGTAATTATGCAGTACAATGACTAACTGAGCAAGAAAGGATACGGACTTCAGTAATTGGTCTAAGTTTTGTAACATCATGTCTACTCCCACCAGGTGTCACGTAGCCTGCAAGAAAGAATATGGAGTTAATGAGATAGTTCTACTTGACACTCAACACAGCGATTAACTTGATGTACAAGCAATGAGCAATTGTATCAACTTAAAGCTGGCAATAGGGGAGATAAGAGTTTCTGAAACAGCGCAAGATGATACAAAAATCATGGTTGGATTCTCTCATAGAAAAGACAAATGTCTTTGACAAGGTCCTTACAAATATACTGCATTATTTACGCATAATCGTAGCAACATCTAAATCTGTAGTTATATGGGGAGTTCAAGGTATGCCCTGAACATTTAATTAAACTTACCAGGAATAGTCAAAGGACTTGGACTATCTGATACTGCCCTTGTAGTAGCTGCGTTGCCCATGGTTGAAAACCTTGATTGTTGACTGCCGGCATGAAAATCAGATGATTCAAGATCTTGTCTCAATCTATTGCTAGTCTGAAAATTGGACATCTGTTGATATCTGCCATCATATTTTTGTTGAGAGACAGTTCTAGGGGTGTCTGCCGCTGTGAACCTTGCAGACATCTGACTGCTGTTGTATTGAGTGTGGTCTGATGCTGAGACTGAAGTGGTATTACCAGTTGATGTATTGACAGGTTGTTGACTGTTGGATTTGATTGGTGGCCTGAACAAACGTCTTCGTTTCATTGAGTTATTCACCTTTGGCTGTTGGCTAAGTGTAGGAATTGTATCTTCTGGATCAGGAAATAGTTGTTTCCTGGCAAACATTATGGAAATAGAACTGAAATTTACGATAGGCATAATCATTATAATAATATGGGGATCATTTTGGCTTGTGTTCATGGAAAAAGGGCATAAATTTCAGCAATTTATTGACACTGTGACAATTTCTTCTGAATTTCCTTCAAAACAAGTACTTTATCAAGTTCTTTACATGTTAAATTCTTGAAAGATAAACCAGATTTGTTAAATCATACTGTTAAGTATTCCTAAAATGACAAACTGTTCATCCAAAACTGTTGAAGAATCTTGTGTTTAAAACTTAACCAATTAGTAATAACTTGACATTATATGGTGTTACATTCAGCCTACAAGTTGACAAAGTATTGTGTTCTCTTTTTACCTGCCCAGTTATCCTTTGCAAAGGGTTCATATTTCATAATGTACAAAATCACAGCGTTTTATGGAGATTTATATTCTGGAATTATGATTAATTTATTTTGCGGTGCAATGCTTCAATTAATCAAGGTAGTACCAGTACATGTGCAGAAATTTTCCTACGAAAATTGGTCTTTTTAGCAATACTACTTTTGTCAAGTAAGATGGATAGTCCATTTCTAATTAAAGATACTGAGGCAATGACAAAATGTCTTCAAGAAATCAAATTCCTAAATTTTGTAATCATTCTGTCTTTGTTGTAATATTTTCTATATCACCTATACCTTAAGGAGTCTCTACTTTTTCCTGGGAAATCACCTTCATCATCAAAGAGGAGAGGTGGAGACCCATGCTCCAGAAACTGTTTCTTCAAAAGGAGAGGTGGAGACCCATGCTCCAGATACTGTTTCTTCATAGGAAACACACTGGGAGGACTGCCAGGTCTGAGGAAGTTGTCTTCAATTGGAAAGATAGAATGATTTAATTGCTGCCAGCAAAATGGAACACGTCCCTTTTCTAAATTTATTGTAGCAAGGATTTCCTCAGATACACATACTGACTATTCAAAAAATATGCATCTTTATCATTTATAGTTATGTACTGCAAGAAAACTTGACCTGGACATTTTGTAACAATACCATAATATCTGTTTAGTAGTTTCTGTCAAAACAGGTACTGAACATTTTAGTAGTTGGTTTTATCACTACATTTGGCCCACTGCCATAGAAGGGCCGGTGTATATACAATACAACTTGATTGGCTTCTGCCGAGCATGAGATTTGAACGCGATCTCCGATGGCAATGGGTCAGATGTAGTGAGGTGACTGGCAGCTATTCACAGCAAGAACAGCAAAGAACAAACAAAGATGGTAACATTGCCATCTCTACATCTGATGTTAATAAGATTGATTTCTATTGTGTTTACAAGGGTGAGAGAGTCAAATATGCCTTTGTTCATGGATTGTATTTAGGAAATAGTTAACAAAACATGTAAAGCTTCTTTTGCTTTTGTGATTGTACACGATAGACTCAGATAAAATGTATGAATTACACAATAAAATTCACAACTTATTTAGAAAAGAGGTATTATCACTTTTATTACTTAGACCAAAGAGTGAGCAGTTTCACGATATAAACAAAAATCTGAAGCAACTTATAGCACGGACCTGGTGACTTTGTGACTGCATCATCAAAAAGTCTGTCAATCTGAGTTCCAGTTACACTTCTCTGGGATGGCAAAATCAGATCGTCTGCAGATGGAGGTGGTCTGAGCAAATCCGGGCTATTATGCAAAGCTCTGAGTG
>LD349781.1:64602-80098 GCA_001465055.1 Ptychodera flava | reverse complement strand
GTCAAGTTACTTCTTTAAAAACTATGACAGCAGCCCTCCTAGTTGTCTTCATAAGGAAGATCAAGCTCTGTGTTCATCGGGCACAGTTGCCCAAGCTTCAATTTTAACCTGTTCATCCCCAGTTCCCCGTAAAGAGGTCCTCAATCACCATTGGTAAAATAAAGTAAAGTAAAGTAAGCCTTTATTGAAATCGTATCCCAGTCGGGATCTTGATCATAAAGTACAATAAAGGTTTTGCAAAAAAAAAAAAAACAAATAAGTAAAAAGTAAGAATAAGTCTGGGTCAAACCATAGCGGTGAAAGGGTTAAGGTTGTGTGTTTAACAAGATCTGGCGTCAGATCAGAAAATTTTTAAAAGAAAGTAAGCAGCACCAAACTCTAAATTTAAGGGTAACACAATGTGGTTTTTAGCAGGCATTGGTATGCATATATAGTGTGCAGATTTTCACAAAAGCTGGTTTCATGCCGTTTTCAGATTCTACCTTGCAAGGGAGCCATACCTTGTTATTGCAGATCTGGACATGCTGAAGGAAATCTTAGTCAAGAAATTTCACTGTTTCCCAAACAGAAGGGTAAATATAGACATTTTACGCAGTAATTGAGGGAGAAGGTGTATACCAGTACATGTTCATAGTATTTAGTATATTCAGCATGTCAAACTGATTTGCTATATGCACCGGTTAATGTATTAAATTATTGTTTGACTGATGTGAAGTATGATTGGTTTATTTACTGATTCCACCTGTGATTAACCAATCAGGACTACATAGTGTAAGCTCACTGATAAAGGTTAATGAGTCTGAAAAGTTTTTAAAATTTCAACTTGTGTGTTACACTTTATGCATGTTCCCATACTCCTTTTGCGATTTGATTGGTTGTAGTTGGACTGATTATCCCCAGTACGCTACTGATTGTTAATCTATCAATCAGTCAAATAAATGAATGAATAAGTGCTCACGTGTGCCATTAAATCATAAACATTGGATAAGGGACAAATAGGCTTCCTTATTCACCCTTGTTGCATTGTATATACTGTTTGAACATCTTATATCGATAAAATACACAGAACAATACAATATACAGCACAGAATGTCTAAGTCGGGACTTCAGGAAAGTCACCTTTATATGTTTCAATCATCCAAGATGGTAAGCATATCACTTATGAACTGTCAAAAAAAGTTGAAATCCCTAATAATTCAACCACTAAAATTAATTTGGCTTTGTTAATTTTCTAATAGTTTGACAATTTATAATCATAATTATTTTATTCTGGTCGAATTGATAGGGTTTTTACGGTATTTCTGATATGTACCAAAGCTCTGTGGAATTGGTCTCAAAATTAAGCAGCGTCGTAATAAGAAACAGGGTGAATGTACTGCTCTTTCAATCAACATTTCAGAATGGTGGCGTACTATGCTGCAGGCAGAATGGGTCTCACATCATGAGGTCAAAAGATGTCACTCTCTGCAACATGACATGTACATTTTTTCTCATTTCTAGGCCACAACCATCAGACAGGAGCCACTCAGCTCTGGTTTGGCAGCTCTGAGAGATAGGAAATGGAAATATGTGAGAACTGTGCTGACACCAGCATTCAGTGCTTCTAAGATGAAACAGGTAATCTGCACTTAAGCATTCACTTCTATCAGAGCTCAGTATTCATACACATGTATGCAAACTGATATCTATATAACATTTTGGCTGTATTCGTGTCACAACAATGTGTACATGACTACCGGTATGTCCAGGATCTGTACATTGCTGGAAAGTACTTGAAAGTCCTCCTGGAAAGTTCTGGAAAAGCCCCTGAAAATGAAATTGAAGCGTTGAAAGTCCTTGAAAATTGATAATCCACCCATAATTTTCATATACGACCAAAGGGTTGGTCATGATACCCTAAAAATGATATGCAAAACAAGACATGTTATAGTTCGTATGAAGCTTGAGATCTCATCAGCTTTATAGGTAGCATGGAGATGCCACAGCTTGTCTATGTTTACACCAGTCATATGTGTCTTAATTTTTTATGTAGTTATAATGTGTTTATGTCATTCCTATTAAATGTCATGCTGATAAGTAAGATGTTTCCCAATATAAGAATGATAAACTGTTCATCAGATTACTTTGATATTTTTATTGTTTTGCTGATTTGTATCCTTTGAAAACCCATTTGATAAAATTCCATTAAATATTTGAATTATTTTCTTTGTTTTGTCGATGAATTGATAATTTTTAAATCCAGTGATTTTTGCGAAAAAGACAAAGTAGTGACATTGTCAGTAATTCCAGTAAATGCTTATGCCCTGCAGTACAGTATGAATTAAGACATGGAAGGACAGTGAAATTTCACTTATGGGATTTCATTTTTGTCACCTCATTGTCTACAGATGTCAGTACTTATACAGCAGTGCTGTGGAGATTTGATGAAGAATTTAGAAAAATATGCAAATGAGGATAAGATCATTGACTTCAAAGAGTAAGTACAACTCTCCAGGTTTAGCTAAGTAAAAAAAAAACCTAGCATGCACCGCTAATGTTTTAGTGGCTTGATTAATTATGAATTCTTTTAAGAAAAATATGAAACTGATTGAGAAGTGAATGCAGGATCAGCAGACAAAGTTGCAAGAGTGAAGACCCATTATGGGAAAGCTCCATTAACTTAGGAATACCCGACTTCCCTAGAGGATCAATTTCACAGACCTGCCTTTCCTACAATGGCACAACAATGGCACCAGCTGGATTAGATAAACATAACAATGGAACATTCACACCTTAGGGGATTAAAAGTCTTCTGTTTGTCACCCGAGTTGGTCAGGCAAGAACTCAGGTTTCAGGTACCATGCAAGTTAATGCAGCCTCCCCCTAATGCAATACATTTATTTTGATGTAGATCCCCGACCATGGGTTTCAATATGGATTTTCTCTTCTGTGACTAGTGTGAGACTGACAATACAGTATAATCACTGACATCACTGAATGTTTTCCATGGCTGTTGTCTGTTGAGATTCAGTTTTTTTTTTCCAAACAAAATATGAATCCCTCCGTGTCAGGATGTGTAACCATGATTTATACTAGAGGTCTCAGATATAAATTACAAAATCTGTGCAAAGTAACAGATTACTAAGTTTTGACAATATCTTAGAAAATTCGGAGCTGGTGACTAAACTACAGAGTATTATGAAAAGTGGCAGTTTGATGAGACAAGATACACTGTTGAGATCATGTTAAGGTAGAACACGCCTCAGGGACAGATAGTTGGACTCTTGAATTTCTACAATTCTTTTCTGATCTACCACTTGTTGGGGCTCATTTTAAAGCTCTCGGAGAAAGAAAAACTTTTACCGGCTTAGTTTTTCGAAAATCCAAAATTTTATTTTCCCCCATAGAGTTAACACAAGAATGGCTGCCATTTTGAATTTCAAATATTGCAAAATGTTGAGTAATTTGTTTCGCTAGTTCGAAACTTTGCACGATGATCCCAATTATTATTGTTGATTTTGTAAGAGAATGGTTGAAAGTTTCATTCAGGAAAGTTTGAGCAAAAGTTTAAGTCTTTCACTTTTGAGGCGCATACTACCTTAATTTTACCAGCTCTGCACTGGTCAAACACTAACGCAGTCATACAGCAATAAGTTGATTGTAATCAGGGGCTTTCATTCTTTACTACTGTCCAGTTCTAAAGCTGTATGATTTCATTATTTGACCATATACCCAAGCACAACATCAAGAAGGAATTTCTATGGATACTCAAATACCAAAACAATTTTATGCATAGAAAACATAATATGTGCTTATTTATTTATTTGTTTGTTTGGTGATTTGATTTATGTTTATCCTTTATTGCTTAATATATTCATTATTCCTATCTGTATATCTTTGTATGCATCTACCTATCTATCTACTTTTCTATCAAATTATCGATCCATTTATTTATTTGTAAAAAAGCAATAAGATAGAAAAATGATGATTAACATTGGCATATGCAGCAAGAGTTCTTTGAACAAAGTTAAAAGCTTGCATAAAAGAGATCTTCCCCCGAAATATACTCAATAAAATAACATATTGACAGAATATATAACACGTACTCATAGTTGCATGTTATGTCATTTATATCTTTTCAGAATCTTTGCTTCATACAGTAATGACTGTCTGTTGAGTACATCATTTGGTGTCAGAGTAGACTCTCAAAATGACCCTGACAATATATTTGTGAAGAACCTTAAGAAGCTGACATCCCTGATAACAAACATAAACCTGTTCCTTATACTGAGATGTAAGTTAAGAATGGTCCATACTTCTTAGGTCGTAAGTTGAGAAGGGTGGGCGCACTGTTCATCAGATGTGCAAATCGTTCTTAAAGTGCAAACACTCTAATTAATTGATACACTTATTCTGCTTTCCATTGATGACACTGCCACGGACTTTTCTTCTCAAGATGACCCAATCAACTGGATCCTGATTTATTAATATGACTTTTCATCTGTTTTTCCCTCCACACAGTATTCTTTCCCTTTTTGAGACCGCTTCTGGATTTCCTGAACTTCAAGGTCATTCCCAATGGCTTGATGGATTTTTTTGTCAGATCTGCCAGTGAGACAATTGAACTCAGGAAATCAGAGGAAAACCCAGTAAGTAATTTAATAAAACTATCCCATAATGCAACTGTCTGCCTTAACTAAAATTTTGTCAATCATAGGAAAAATACTACAGAGAGAGTTCTTGTCATATTCAATTGGTAAATTATCCAACTTATCTGTCTTTCAAAAGAGTGTATGAAATCATTATGTGGCCTTTTAAACCCAATTAATGTAACATGAATGTATCATATTATTCAGAGTGTCCATATTCTTCTGAAAAGTCCTTGAAAATCAATGAATTTGAAATCCTCCTGAAAGTCCTGGAAAATCTTTGAAAATGACATTGAGGACTGGAAAATCCTTGAAAATTAATAATTGACCCAAAATTTCCAAAAACTGGGAAAGTATCAATTGTGATATTGAAAAAATTATGTAAAATGATATATAAAATGATACATTGTAAGAATGATTTCTGGAAAATGGTATTTTGGATCTCAAAAAGTTCTTGAAAATTGCTGAAAAAGTCCTTGAAAGTTCTTGCGTTTTAAGGTACTTTGGGTGTATGGGCCCTGTATTTAACCCTTAGCCAAGCTGTGTAATACTGAGAATTGTTTTTCAGGTTCTTTGACAGTTCTTCACACAATTTGAGCACATTATACTGCTGCTGATAACGGCAGTTAAATTGTTCTCACTAGTCAGTGTTTACTGTCATAGTTAAAATGCAACAACTCAGAAACACATAGTAAACCTTTATGGTGGTGAGATACATAGGGTGCAATATGTTTATTCAGCCTGCCATACAGAACTGCTGTTTGTGACAGCGGAAAAGTTGGATGTAAGTGTCCAGGGAGCTTTGATAATTTACTACCTTATTGTTGTCATCAAAAATGTTTAATCAAACACATGTTTTCAAAAAACCGCATTCAATGCATATATACATGTATGTGGGCAGAGAGGAATAATAAGTATTTTTAATTTAAGATTTGTTCAAGGTTCTACATTTCACAATATCATCTTTTTCATCTCACAATTACTGTAGTGACTGCAGGAAATTCTTATAAACAAACATTCTCGGTAGTTTCTATACATGAGTAGGTATTACCACATTACTTATGATAAGTGATAAGTATACAAACAATTATGTACTCATATCAGGTATATGTGTATGTTTGGGAGATAAATTTCCCTGACCGATTTTGCAGAGATTGGACTTAATGCAGCTGATGCTAAATGCCCATGATGAAATAGCTGAAGATGAGCTTGAGGGTGAAGACAGGGCGCAGCTCTCTCTCAACGAAATTCTGGGTCAGGTCTGTATACTGCCCTCTGTAGCCGGAAACAGAAAAAACTTTCTTTGCCATGGGATAGTCAATTTATAGGTTTTAAAGTTCTAGTTTTGCAGTTATACTAGGATAGATTTATGGTTTAGGTGTAGTGCATCAAGTGTCACAGAATCATGTCTTCCATCCTTGTGTAACTGCAAAACTATAGCCAGTGTTTTAGAGGTTTTCATGCGGCTTCTAAGATTCCAGGAAGTGAAAACACAGCCATAGTCATGTTTGGCTACAGGTTTTACATGAACAGAAATTAAAGTAACACGTCACAGTTTGCTGCAGTGACATCATTGAATTGTTTGTCCACAATTGAACAATGGTTGATGTGATGCCAAAGGCTTTTCACTTGTAAACATTTACAGAAACATATTCATGTTCACGCAAAACTTTTAGCCAAACCTGTCATAGACTATTATCTGAGCAACTTTGCAATTTGATACGCAAATCCCTCTACCAAATCCCTCTACCAACTTCCAGGCTAAAATAAGTGAAAACGAGATCCAGTCAGGTAGTACATGCGGTAGCTTTTCCATTGAAGCGAAAACCTCCCTCTGTAATTTTTTTGAACTTCTGGTTGCATTATTATTGAATGATAGTTTATTGAGCTAGGCATCCAGAATGTCAGACATTTACAAAGAATTGCCCGGTCTACAGTTACATGCAAACTGCCCCATTTCATCTCAGCCACACAAGCTTTGATGTTTTGCGTTATCTTTGCTAAAAGACTGAGGATTTTTGTGAGAGAGTCTTTCTGATATATTAATACACTGTAAGCAAATCCTGTGCTGTACTTTATGCTGGCAGTATGGTACTATATCAAGTTCTTCTCTATACACACCCCAGAGCCTGACTTTTTACCTTGCCGGCTATGAGACCACCTCCACCATGCTAGCCTATGCAGTCTACCTTCTGGCTGTGAACCCTGAAGTACAGGACAGATTGAGAGACGAGATTGAAACAGTCATGCAGAAACATGAAGTCCCTGGGTATGAAGCCCAGCTGGAGATGAAATACCTGGACCAAGTTTGTTGTGAAACGCTGAGGTTGTATCCGCCAGCAGTGAGGTAATGCTACCCTAAATGAAGCATTTTTGCCATAAAGAGTATAATTTTGTAATCGTTCTTAATCAGATGCTGCCGTTTGTTTAATCAAATGTCAGCTGTTTCATTTTAGAAATTTCACAATACTTCAAAGTTTTTGGTCCTTTGCATTTATCTATGTACTAATGTTCAGTTTTCAAAAAGGGCTCATATGCCATTTTTACCATATATGGATTTATGAAAATTTGCATATATCCATATCTGGTTGAAAAGTATGTTTTCATCCCCTTGCAGATATGGATACACAAATTTTCAAGGCTGACATGTCTCCTTTACCATATATAGATACATGTATATGCAAATTTTCATGTCAACCCTGCAAATTTGCATATGTCCTTATATGATAGAAAGGCATGTTCGCATCTCTTTTACCATATCTGGATGTATGCAAATTTGAAGTGACCAAGTAATATTCCAGGTCAATGTAGATGGTGTAAGAATGGAATGGCAGATCTTTTAGACAAAGTCATGATTTTAGAAATTTAACTCTGAGTACATGCCAACTCCCTACTTTTATTTTGCAATTAATTATTAATATCTGCAAGGACTTTGTCATCCATGATAACAATTGTTTACAATAGAAAATAAATTATAATGATAAAAGAGCTGCACACTAGGGGTCTGACATGTACAATCATTACAGCTTTTCACTGAACTGTTTGTGTCGGTTATATTCCTTTGGTGTTTTAAAGTCCACAGAGTTGGCCATATATCACAAAGTGAATTTCTGAAACCAAAGATGGAATACCATGATAGGAAAGCTATGATCTAAAGTGTAAGTTTAATTTACCTTTGTTTTGTTTATGACTTTGCAGTACAGACCGTCAGTGCAGTCAAGACTGTGTTATTGGTGATGGCAGTGTCTTTGTACCCAAGGGTATGAATATTCACGTACCAATCTGGGCTATCCATCATGATCGCAAAATCTATCCCAACCCAGAGAAATTTGATCCCAATAGGTATGTAAATGAGTCTTTGTTGTTCGGGCAATCATTGCTCTGTCCCTCACATTATGAATGTACTTCTTTTTTTTGTTGAAAAACTGTTCTACCTGTATATATACTACAAATGTGTGTTTTGATAGTGCAGTGTTATATGTCTTCAAGCATTATCACATAAGCGTGTTTATTGTGTTGGCATGCATGCACACTTTTTGCAGTGTATACCATAAACTACACACCGTCATCGTGTCTGGTGATGGCACCTATTCAATATGCCACCCCAGCCTACCAGTACAAATCAATGAGATAACTAACATACATTGATGCCAGATCTTTTTGCAATGTCTCAGTTCACAGGAATAAAATTCACAAGTACTGCACATAAAACATTCAGAAAAAAAAAATGCGCAGACTACAATAGAAATCTAGCTAGTATCACATTAAGGTGTTCACAGAAAAGACAAAACTGTATACTTTGTGTCATGTCTGTGAGAGCATAGAAAGTGTGTACACTCAGCATACAGTCCACTGCTGGGAAAAGGAAGACTATAGCATGTGCACCAATATGCATACATGTTTGTTTTAGTGCATTTACCTGTATGTATCCCTGACTAAGTCTTTCCAGTTCTGTCTATATTCTTGTATACCATAGAAAGAGAGAATTCATGTGTTAAGGTAGTATGTGCTTCAGAAGTGAAAGACTTAAAACGTTTGCTCAAACTTTCCTCAATGACACTTTCAATAATTCTCTTACCAAAACAAAGATAAAAATTAGGGATAACCATGTAAATTTTGGTCCAAAGAGACAAATTACCCAATATTTAACTATATTTGACATTCAAAATGGTGGCCATCACTGTGTTAAATCTGTGCAGAAAAATAAAGTTTTCTTTTCCTGAAAAAACTAAGACAGTGAAATATTTTTTTATTCCAAGAGTTTTAAAAAATTTGAGAGTCCAAATATATATCCCCAAAGTGCATGATGGTACCTTAAGCATATATTTGCATAAATCCTTTGCATGCTGTTATGATAATATGTAAACATGGTTTTTATATTTTGTGTATGTATTTATGTCCCAAATTACCTATGCTGTGAAAATAACTAGACTTCTTATTATCTAAATTATCATCACTGTATATAGCTCAATCAATAGTTTTTGATAGATCAATACATGTATATGTACCTATTGATATAATCTCAACATTAGTGGTTTGACCTTTAGAGCACCTAAATCTTAATAAATCAACCTCAGATATTGTAATTGAATACCACATACAAATCGAGCAATTCACCGTGACCTGTAAAATGATATAAATCTTGTACGTCTGGCGCCCTCTTTCCTCCACCTGTGTAAATCTTTTGTTTATTGTCCCCCTCAGATTTTCCCCAGAAGAGAGAGGAAAGTATCATCAGTACTCCTGGCTTCCCTTTGGTGGTGGTCCTCGTATCTGTATTGGTATGCGTATGGCCATGCTAGAGGCTAAATACAGCCTTGTTGAAATTCTTCAAAGATATCAGATAGAGACTTGTGCGGAAACGGAGGTACGTATGAACAATCAGGCATAATTCATCACTTTCATATTGATCATTGCAGGGTTGAAAAATTGACATTTAATTTCTGCCACTCCACAACATTCTTCCCTGAATTGGTTGAGAAACCAGGACTGGACAAGTTTTCACAGTAGAACACACCCCTGTGAAATTTATCCGGCATCACAAAAGTAATCATCAAATGGCTTGAAATGCAGCCACATAGAGTTGTTGTGTGAAAAATAGGTAATGCCATTAACTCTGTAGCCATGACACATTGTAGTCTGATTGCCACATTATCATATACCTACATTCACGTGCCTTTGTAAAGCTATGGGAGAAAGCACCCTCAGATCCGTGCATTTTTTTTACGTATCACGCCCTGGCCCGGTGCCCAAATATGGGCAATCGCGTGCATTTCTGAACTATCTCGATTCTGGTTACTACGCGCGTTGCTACCCGCAAACGTTCCATTCGTACACAAAGCCAGCACGAGATTAGGAAAACGTCTGCTCGCTCAGATCGTACTTGCGCTTGGCGACAGTGGAGCCGCGCAGGTGACATCGGCTTTTATTTCTAAATTCTGGTGAAATCCTGTGTATACTAAGTGCGTGCCTGACATCACGTTTTTGTCCTTCTTACACCTCGATTTCAACCTTGATCTCCGTTGGTCACGTAATAGTACGGATGTTGCTTTGCGCGTTCTCGAATTCTGCAGGTAAACAAATGACGTCATTATGTATGTCAATCCGCGACGGGAAGCGGCCAACGTATTCATGAAAAACTGACACAAATGGCGATGAATTTTGATATCGCAGGCATTTTTATCTCCTGAACAATGTTGAATATTATGTAAACTACATATTTATCATTCCATAAGGTATATGATAAAACCTTTACGGCCCTGATACGGCTTTTGAGGCCCTTGGTCGTACGGCGTACGGGCCCTCGCACGCTCGGGCCCTTCCGCCGTACGACCTCGGGCCGCAAAAGCCATATCAGGGCCATAAAGATTATTGTCAGCCTATAGCACTGAAGAAAACCACATCAAAGTTCTAAGAGTTCAGAATGTGATTGGATAAGGCATCACACATGTACAGGGGCATGTACATCTTCAGTGTGTTTCATTGGTCGAGAATTGTATAATTTGCATATATGCAAATTACCAAGAGCTGCGCCATCCGTTGATTGATGTCACATACAGTGTTTCTAGTACCCATTTGCCAAATTACATGCCACTGATGGAGAACTGTTCATAGATCAGCCAAAGACAGTGCCAGTTATTGTCCAAACACAGTTAAGAACTTTGCTTAAATTTTGTACAATTCTGTAGCACTCTTGTACACTGCTAACTAGCATAAATGTTTTTTATACCTTAAATGTTGAAATATGTCTATTTCATGTCTCATCTCCCCATTGTCTTCAGTTGAGCCTGAAAAAGATTCACACCATGGTTACTTTAATCACAACTGACAGCAGAAATAGATGAAAATGGAACACGGTAGTAAATTGAGGATAGCATGGAAGGACAGTTTCTGCAGGAATATAAGGCTGAATGTTTGTTTTAAACTTCCCATGGGCCGTAATGTTGAATCAAGGATTTGGCTAATGGAGGTTCTCGTTTGGAGTGTAAATTTTGATCTCTTCCAGCCAAATTGCTAGGAAATTTAAAACTCAAAGGAAATGCTGATCACACCTCATGACGGCCCGTTCATCTTCAATCTGTTCCGACAGTCAAGTATCTTATAATTTGCTAACCTTCAAGTTCCAGGGCACTGTACCTTACATTGATGAGTGTCATGTAGGGCTGACTTATAATCCAAAGATCACGCTTTCCATTTGCCTAGCCTTAAAACCCGAGCTGTGAACACAACCGCCGCCTGAGTAACACTCCATCTTAGCATTGACTTTGTCAATCCTAAACACCAATAGATGCAAATCCAAGGATTTTCCATTAAGGCACATCCATCTGCAGACTCAAATCCAAGGATTTTCACGGCACATCCATTAGTAAATAACACCATGCCTGCCGGCGAGGCCATGGCAAAGAGCATGAAGCACATCCCGTTGCTTTTCAAAAAACAGGTTTAATATGTGAAGATGTATACCTTCGACAAATAGGAGGGCACGGCTAAAGATGTTCTGTCTACACTTTTAACAAAAATGATAATACGATGTCACAAGGATTTTAGCAATAAATTTGCTAAGTCAGTTTCACCTTTTTTTATGCCTAAACACCCAGTCAGTATTAAAGGTATACAGTCACCTGTATTCTAAATATGGCCATATATGGTCAAAGGGGCATTCCTTGGTATTTAAAATGCCCATGTGAGGGTGCTGTTTTTAAGAAGTGGCCACCTGCTTAAAATCTGTGATTGGTTAGATTTTTTCTTTCCATGGTAACTGTGGCAAAATTGGAACAGGTGACAGTATACCTTTCACTTGCACTGCCAGCAGCCCATTATACTGATGAGATTTCATGAGTATACTATTTCTTCTATTTGAAAAAAAATGAAAGTTATATTTCTTAATTTTACATGAAAATTTCAGTAAAATTTTGCTGTGTGCAAATAAGAGTCATATATAATCAGTGTATCTTACAATTTAATATTTGCATTTTGTCCTATATATGCTGTTCATAAAATGTGTTGTCATATAAGTTGCAATTGTGATTTCTGATGAATTGAGTTTTGTTTGCAATGTATGTACATGATATGTGCATTATGTGTACATTATGTGTACATTGTGTACAATGTGTTGAAGGGATCCTGATTAAGACATTTTCCTGAGAAACATTAATTTTTGGTAATATGGGTTTAAACTATTCTCATTATTTTTGCTTTTCTTCTGTTTTTCCAGATTCCACCAGAAGTTGGCAAGAAAGGGTTACTTTCCCCTGTGAACGGCATGAAACTTAAACTGAATAAAAGGAATTGAGATTCCATTCAAAATTACAAAATCATGAAGTCAAGTGAAATATCACAAATGTTGCTGTGTACAAATCAAGGAGTCAACATTTTCAGCAATGCTTTGCGGCAAAAACCTTGAAATGTCAAAAAACTGCAGTGTATTTACTGTGCTAGGGTGTGAAAAAAAAGTTTGAAATATGATATGAATGTCTTGAAATTTGTAGGAAAAAATATCAAAACTCCTGACAGTAATCGAAGTTTGATAATTTCAAAAATCATATGTGCAATACGGTGAGAAATTGTATTCTCTTGAATCTATCAATAGGGGGACTTGTGACTTGTGTCTAGTTGTACTGTCCTCATAACTGTGCTGCATTGTAATGTATACTTAAACATGGCATAGTGCGGTTTTCATCAAAAATTTAGACATCCCTTCATAAATTGTTTGTGCAGCCCATTGTGTTCCACTTTCAAACTTCCCTGTCGTGTATGGCATAAATGTTAATTTGGCATGGATATGTAACATTTCAAAAACAAAAAATGGAGAAAATAATAAATCAATAATAAAATGAGATCTTGTGAGAACATTAATAAAGAAATCATAGAGCAAATTGTCATCCATGCACCTAGTTTTAAATATGAAAGCACTTTGTAATAAACAATTCTTTAATATTTTTATAATTACAATAATATAATGTAACAAGCATAATTCAATGCATACCAATCTCATTAACTTTCAGTAATGTCACTTACACATTTTTTTACCAATATCTTTTTACCATGTATGAACTACAGTTTTGCAGTCTACTTTCTTAGAAGTATTTTAAAATACATGTACCCAGTATTTGGTTTTATCAATAAAAGCGTGCCAGTGTATGGGGTGCATTGTAATCAATGAAAATTGAATTCAAGTCTGGACCTGAATTATCATTACTACTGATGCTGGACATAAATACACTGTACATCCTGAATGTTGACAAGTCAAGTACTGGGTATTTCAACACACTGTAGGAAATAGAACGCTGATACACACTACAAAGCCGCCAGGAAACTGTCAGTGAGTTAACTTTGCCCTGAAGAAAGTTTTTGCAATTTCAAATTAATCCAAGGGATATTAAATTCAGCAGTGATCATCCACAAAAATCTTTTAAGCTCTCAAGGGAGAGGATCCTAATTATGTTCATATCGCTGTCCGAAATTGAAATTTTAATTGGAGTCTCAAAATTACAATGGCAATGGTAAAGAGAGTCATACAAGAGGTCAAAGACTGTCTCTTATATTATCTCTCGTAGTTTTTTTTTATCCAGAACTGCAATGTATACATCTCTTTAAGATTTCCAATTAAGTTTTTCGTCTTTGATAGAGCATGTTTGACATGAAAAATGGTTTTAAATTATCGTGGAGAAATAGAACTTTGTCAACTCCAAGTCATAGTGTCCATTAATATCAGTGACATCTTTGCCTGAGAGAAGTGGATTTGATTTATGATCAGTAGAATGGTGCAGCTCAAATCTTTTCTGACATCATTTGATTTGAACAATGGCTCATGTAGTGTGAGTTTTGTACATTTATCCTTTTCTAATATTTTTTGGCATGAAAGACAATAGACTTTCAACATTGCATACTTGTATGGCTAAATGGCAGATCACCATTTACGGTAAACTCTGGTATCAGAAATCAAATTCTTGTTTGAAATGACAAATTGAGCTGAGTGTGCCCCCTCTTTAGATTCTTAAATGTAAAGTGTGATCTCGTTTTTATGGATTTTCAAAAATAAGCTAAACCCAAATTAGGCCAAGTAAAAAATATGCATATTTCCGGTAACATGCTTCCCAAAATTAGGGTAGGTAGGTAGAAAGAATGTTTCTGTATTTTTGCTTTTGTTGGCTGAGACCCATAAAATACAGTAAAAATTTAGCGAATTTATTTTGGTTTTTGGTTTGTTTTGTTTTGTTTTTTTAATACGGAAAAAAATTCTTGGGTTGGCGGAAATATATATTTCCTTATTTGGTTTTAAATGAGTGAAGGGTATTTTGCAACATCTTAAGTCTGAAAAATCACAACTACTTACCCAAGTACAAAATTTTACAATACCGTCTTGGTCAACCACTTATGGCGACTCGTTTTGATATTCGTAGTGTACATTAAGTTTTCATCGGCTTATTTTGGTGAAATCGGATATTTTTCCCGATAGATAACACAAGTGTTGCGGCCATTTTGAATTTCAAATGTCGGGGAATGTTGGGTAATTCGTTTCTCCGGTACCACATTTTGCATGGTGGCCCGTGATTTTAATGTCTTTATTTCGAAAGCGAATGATTTAAAGTTACTTTACGGGAACTATTAGCGCAAAAAACTTAAAGGTTTTAAATTTCTAGGCGCGTATTACGGTAATGTCAATAACGACTGCAATACAGGTCCGTATGCAGTGCTTTGTGAGACGGTGTCTGGCATTACATGACTATTCCTATATGTGATCTGTCGTTAAACCATAAAACAGCTTTGGTTCATTATTTTTGCTACACAATGTCTCCCACTGTGTATACTGTATCCTGTACAACATTCAGTAAAGCTAATGTTAGCCGTGTCTCGCTCGCTGTTTTTTAGCTTTGGGAAAGGGAGGTTTGACAAAAGAATTACGCTGTAATATCTCTCCACAACCCCTCCCCCCCCCCCTTTACCGGAATTGAAAATAACTGGTTCCCACGAAAGGGTTCGTTCGAAAGGATATAAAACGGTAAGTACAGTTTAGATTAAAAATTTTATTGGCAACTTCGGTGTTAACAGGAATTACAGAAACTTATATCCTAATGGAAACCCACAATTTTCTTAGGTAATATTTCGAAATTTTTCAGCGGTCAATATGCCCCAATATTTGACGAGGGAAAAGGGGCCAGTCGAATTTTAAAAGAGAGAATAACCAGACACAAAAGGGCACATCCACTGAATTTCAATGCGGAGCATGTTCAGAAGAGAACCGTTGATGTGTAGGCTGGGCTTTCTTTCACCGGTGCATTAAACGAGCAGCCGATCTTTGAATTGTAGAATGCCAAGGCACTGAAGAAGAAAACACTTTCCTCGCCGCATTCGAAAAGTGAAGCATG
>LD349781.1:44925-55527 GCA_001465055.1 Ptychodera flava | reverse complement strand
TATGTGTCTGTCTGTCTGTCTGTCTGTCTGTCTATCTGTCTATCTATCTATCTATCTATCTATCTATCTATCTATCTATCTATCTATATCTATCCACCTATCTATCTATCTACTGTACGTAGTGTATGAAAGTTTATATGCAAATCAAGACTAGCCCCAAGGTAAGTGATTCACGCAAATGCTACAGCAATCATCACACAATCCCTAATCTAGATGATGGGTTTTATATATGTCAAAGGAAACAAGTTGAGGCAATATTTCTTACTAGACCGTCTCCTGAGTCCTGGCAAATTACTTTCGTCTGTGACGTAATACCTCCAGAAATGATCTGTTTGAGTGGCCCTCTTCAAAGGTTGGAGATTTTGTTCGTCAGTCGTTTCCTCTTCTATATTTGACAAGTCTGACAGAAATTTGTTCAGATATTCTTTGTAGAGGGCAGGATAAATCATCTTGAACAGCCTCTTGTAAACTCCTTGGAGGAACTCCGGATCGTGCCAAAGCTCATACTCGTTGGCGGGAAACATATCCTGGTTGTCAAATTTGTATTTGTGTCGACTAAGCAACTCCCCTTTCTGTTGCCAGTCCTCATACCCGAGTCTTTCTTGATCACGCTGCGTTAGCCCAACGGGTTCATAGCTGTTACCTTTACAAGAAAAAAGAGATTACGTTAAACTTTAGATTGAAATGTACGGATTGACTGTGTTTCTTAAAGGAAGAGGGTCGTTTGAACTGCTCAAAGGTTGTATGGCACCCATAAGACCAAAGTAAACACTATATCTAAGCCATTTTGGCGATTGATGAAAGTTAAAGCATGTTTGTTATAATGTACATCGACACATTTAAATGTTACAGCTATGCATGCTTGAAAAACATTGTTTGTAAACAGGAAAGTCGCACAGGCACAGTTCCTACGCCCCTCTCCCTTTAAATTATATTGAACCAAGCAAAATTTAAAGCACTATCATGAAAGTTTTTGCAAGTTTTCAGACTGTTGTAATGAATTCTAAGCCTCGTTCTTCTCCCAAAACATGTGTTCTTGAAGCGTCCCATAGTTTCTGTTGTGAATTGCCATCGGTCAAAGGAACTATGAAGTTCGGATCCGGACTGAATTCGCAATAATAGCATAGAGATTTATATCGCATGTCTGCGGACGAAAGGTAAAAGATATGAAGATTGTGTTGCAAGCTTAGCTCCTGCAGGTAAAGCCACATTGTTACAGGCTCTTACATGGTAAAAATTATATTACACTAGTATGGAAACTTGTTCTGTGACAAGCCCGTACAATACTCCTCATTTCTTGTTAAACTAGAAATAATAATGAGGATATTAATGTGGTAGCTTTTCAAGATTCTTAAGACAATCTGCATTAAACTGTAAATGTCTTTTGCGACAATTAAGCGCTGATCGATGAAACTTTGAAACGTAAACGTTCGGGGCTTTTTCGTTCATAGTGTATCGTTAGACCCTTAAGTAGTCTATTTTGGATCGCAACTTTTCAATATTGGCAAGTATTATGTTCCCCCTGCACTGATTGCTACGGGAATCGAGTGAGAACTCCTGACGTACTTTTTATGTCAAAGGTCAGTGACCTCAGCTACGCCAATTACTGAAGAATTATCCTTCATCATCGAACTTTAAATCAACAGCGAAATTGCCTGTCCTCAATTAAATTTTGATAAACTAATAAAGTTCTTGTTTTACGTTCCCGTGGCCTGGCCGTCAGCCCTTTCAGAGAAAATCGTGCTTTCTTTAGCTGATCTAGACACCCAGTTACAAGAACTTTGGAATGCCTATACTTGTTTAGCATAATTGCCTTGGCATGAAATGCCCGCTAACTTATTTAAGGTGGACCAGGTGTAAGCCTCGAACTTGGAAGACTTGATGATTTGATCAAACTTTCCGTTGAGAAACTTAAACAATTTCCTCTCGAAATGAAGAACAAGAAATCAGGGGTCACCGTGTAACGTTTTGTATTAGAGAAATAAAATACCCAATATTTCTCGACACTTGAAATTCAAAATGGCCGTCGTCTCTGTGTTAAGTCAACGTGTAAATGTATGTTTTCGGTATACCTGATATGCTCATACTAACCCCAAAACTCTTTCGCATTTACTCAAATACTCCTGAAATTTACCAGTGTTTTCCCAGCAAACAAAACATACCAAACATAGTACCATATTTTTCGGAGGAGTGGTACAAGAAACACATTTTTATCTTGGACTATGTAGAGATTAAAGGAGAAAGCGGGTAAATATTTTTTTCATGTTGTTTATTTAAGGTTGCATGCGCCTCGAAAGCGAAAGACTTAAAACATTTGCTCAAACTTTCCTCAATGAAACGTTAAACCATTCTCTTATCATTTTAAGAATAAAACTCAGGGGTCACCGTGCAAAGGTTGGAACGAGCGAAATAAATTTGCGATATTTTAAATTCAAAATGGCCGCCATTCCTGTGTTAACTCTATGGGGAAAAATTAAATTTTGGATTTTTCAAAAACTAAGACGGTGAAAGTTTTTCTTTCTCCAAGAGCTTTAAAATGAGCCCCCACAAGTGGTAGATCAGAAAAGAATCGTAGAAATTCAAGAGTCCGACTCTCTGTCCCCGAGGCGTGTTCTACCTTAAAGCCATCTCCAGTTGAGACTTTTGTGAAGTGGCATACATATCCCAATAACACCATTATTTCATAATTTGAACGTGTCGCGAAAAGTTGTGCTCTTCATGTCTTATAGCAAAAACGTTTATCCTACCTTATGAAGACAAAAACCTCACACTCAATACGTCACACAAATTATATAATAACTGCGAAGACACACTGTAGATCTGATCGAGAATGTAGTCGATATCACAATTCATATTATGGGTCATTTTCTTAATTTGTTTACCGACCCATTCCCTTTTATCTGACGCCCACATCGCGTTGCAAAAAGTCTTATCTTCAGGCGCGGTATGTGACATTTCGACATTTTGATACTGAGGAGGCTTAGATCGCGTCTGGAAAAATAGCGCTTCAATTCGGGTTGACCGCGATATGAACTAGAAAATAAAACCGAATATTGAAGGGATGGACCATTAGACCCGGGGAGGGGAGGGTGGTCAAAAATGCAAATCAAAAATCTGCTGGGCAAAAATCGCAATTTTTTTCCTAATCCCGCTGATATTTGCATGTAACGTTTAACCTGAAGAGGCCAGCCGAAATAAATTTTGTGAATTTGGAAAGAAACTGTGAGAGTATGCATAATCTACAAAGTCTTGAACGCTTATTTTTCAAGGTTTAAAACGCCAAAAATAATACGTGTACAAATCCTGGCCCGCACCCTACCAATCACCGTCAAACCCCTGCCGCCGCCCGATATATATCTGATCGGCAAATCCTGCATGAAACTTTACGACAGGAAACAGGAAAAAAAACTTTGCTGAAAATTATCAAAATAGATCATAGAAAAATCATGAAAGTTGATAGAATAGCTGAGACACTCCTCGTGAGCACTGCACCATGACAAATACTCTGATTGATGTTATCCAGAAACTGTGTATCAAATCAGAGCGCCTTGATTCAACCATAAAATGCGGCAATCTTTCAAATCGTTGCAAACAGTCTGTCTTGCACAAATCTCGGATAGGTGAGATTCTGACGTGCTCGGTAGAACAGTTACCCGGCAATCAGCAAATTCACATGTGTAGAAAAGTTTTGCGGTCAACATTCTGACGTCAAAATTTCAATCAGTGTCAGATTATTCAATCTTCGTAGATCTGTGTTACAGATCATTAAGCAAAAGGAAGAGACAAAATGGCTTCACTTAGAATTCAAATGCACATTAAACAGAAAGCTGATATGATTCCCGGTATTCTGATAAAGTGTCTATATGTAAGTGGAGTGTGTGTGTTTAACATAACGCCGGAGATTAGCGACTGTTAGAACTGCGTAAAAATCAGGAAAGTGCCTCATTTGCTGCCATTGTCGTTAAATGATCGTCTGCAGAATTCTGAAACTACACACGCACACGCGCGCGCACAATTTCTCAATTTCTACGAATCAACCATGGGAAATTTAAAGCGGCTGTCAAAATTTGTCATTGTCAGAAAAGGAACTCGCCAATTCTCGCAGATAAGAGGCGCTTTGAAAGCTATAACCGTCCGTCACTTTCGATTGTCGTAACCTCCCCGCGTTTATTTGCAAAGAGCACTGAAAACGTACAGCTGTGCGGATAATGTCACATGCGCTTCACGATTTTATCCCGCCAGTTCCCCATGACAACCGACGAAGTCAAACAGATTGCTGGCTATTCTTTATGCAGTACACGAACGGTATGATTATGATTAAGATGGGCGGTAACTACTTTAAGGTCGCCATAATCAAATATTATCATATATATGACTAAAACAAGAATATTACCACAAAATCATTTTGTTCTGACAAATAAACAGATAAGTTGAAGCAGTTGTTGTTAGAGATCTAAACCCATTTATTTAAATAAGTCGCTCCTCCCCCGAAAAAGTCATTCGGAGAATCTCTATCCGATCATGATAACTGCTCAGGGTTATTACTTTAACCCTATGAGTCTTGTAATTTTTCCACCAAAATTTCGGTGCAATTTTTTTGTCAATTTTTAAGAAAGAACTTTCCGTAATTTTGTTATAATTTTGGACCATATTGACATCACTTTTCACGTGCTACAGTTTTTGATCAAAGTTTTGGGGAAAATCTAGAAAAAAATTGTCTGAATCTGAAAAAAAAATTGGCTGGATTATATTTTATAAAGGAGACAAAAACTGACGTTGGTATTCAAAGGATTAATTTTCATATAACATTAAAAACGTTGAATGTGCAGGTCAAGGGGCCTATCAGATGAAGAGCTTTAATAAACATCACTTCAGTCGCGAAGTAACGGTCGAGAATAAAATAAGCTGCTTAAACACCCACCGGTTCACTACCTTATCGTACCTGTCCTGTCTCCTTGAAACACAAAGAAGGTCGCTCTTCCCTTTCACGGCACCGCCAAGCCCCACGGACTTCAGAGACACGCGCGATTGTGCACGCCCTACCAAGCGTCTGGAGACGCTAGGCGATTGCCCGGCTCGTCATTAGAAACGTGCCCAGCGGTAAAACATGCATATGATGAAAATGTCCAACAGAGAAACTAATGATCTTAGGGAAACAATAACCTTGCTTCTACAAGTGACATTTCTCTGTTAGCTTTCGGTAAGCCACGGCATTAAAACCTAAGTGTGATATTTTTACTCTAGGCAGAAAAGTATTCCCTATGATCCTACAAAGATTCCTTTAATAAGCGAGATCATACCTAAACCAAGGCCATAAACGGCAATCCTAAAACGCATGAAAAAGACTGCTTTATACCCCTTTTCAGGGAATTCAATGGCTATGCAACTGCACCTTTTTCCTATGTGCATCGTGGCGTTCTGAAGTTCATTCCCTCTTGTTATAAGCGCTGGCACTGCTCATAAACCCTCCGCGCTAGTGTGAGAGGTGACTGGAAATAGAGTTCATTCGCCCACAGTTGAGGGACCGTGATTCGCCTGACTATCATTTGGCGCGTGATGGCAGGGAGGAAACACGTGTTACAGGGACAGCAGCTGAGCGTTGCCAATCATGGCATCGTGTATCATGCAGTGTTATTGTTGACAAACAAAGTCTACTTCAGACGAAAGTTAAGTTGACAACAGTAGCGACGGACATTAGGCCTACACGCACGCAGGCTATGTTGGAAACTTGACCATTCGGCATTTCAACAACGTTGCAGGAGTTGAAGTAATTTACAAGCAGAAAACTATTGGAAAACTACAAGATCATAGACAATTGACCTTTAATATATTATTCAATTTAATTATGAAAGGTGAGCATGACCTTCACCAAAGTTCAAAAGTGAGTCACAATTGAGCAAAATATGATGACGTAACTCCTTATATCAAATGTTAACATGAAGTAGCATGTATTTCGGAGTACAGGTTTCATGGTTGATTCCTACTGTCTGCGCAATGCCATTGTTGATATGCAAAATTTACTGTTTATCACAAACTCTGAAGAGACTTATTCAAATTGCTCATATAAAAAGCGCAACATAGATATTTTATCACCACAGATTTTATAATTGAAACTTTGAAAATCTTATGTAAACAGATCAGACTTCGTGCTGCAATGATAAACAGGCTCAAAAAGACGAAGTTTATCTGAATTTCTCTCAGCAGCGGCCAATGATCGATGCCGTATTTTGGTAATAAACCAATCGCGATCATAATTTTTTTCCCTTGCAATACGCATCACGAACACGAAGCATTCCCCAAAACCTTTTTTAATCGTGCATTATCATCCTCTGGGTCGTCAAAGAGATTGTAACATTATCCCAATTAAGGATCATTTTCCCCTACTTTGCGTAGCCTTTGCTATCTACATAGAGTATTCTGCAACATCCATGGTTTTCCATTGTTGAAGTATCTTATTATTATCTTCATAATTGGGGATTGGCAAATCCAGGTACAATAGTCAGTCAGGAAAATGAACTGAACGAGGTGCACAAAGTAATCGGGGTTTTACGCTAATTGTCAAATTTCCAATTATCTTCCCGGCGACCGATTTCTTTTGCCGGAAGATAAGTAAATCTGGCCTGGTTCTATTTCCGCACCTTGGTAACTATAAAAATTTGTCAGTTTCGTTTTTTTTCTCTTTCCTTGAACGAACAAAAGAAACATTCGTCTCCTCGGGGAAAAGAACGAAAACTCGTTCAGGAGGTCGGTGCGCACTTCTTTCCATCGTTCGCGCACAGTCACGCGAAATAGATGAAAATGTCGATAATTGCTCAAACTTAGACATTAGTTATGTAAAAGAGAGGAAACAGGCTAACTGAACACAAGCGCGTCATTTTCATCGGCGAGGAGTCGAGACGGCATCATTGGTGTTATGAGCCACGGTAAACCAGGCTTAGGCATCACATCTGACAATTATTCTCTGAATTACAGCTGTAACAAACATTGTACATGGCAGACAAATTATAACCGAGTCAAACCAATCACCACACACTTGGCTGACAACACCGTGTAAACAACTAGGTCCAAGGGTATTGTAATGTAATCAAGGCATTTGAGGTTTTTTTTAGGCAAGACGTTGCGTCCCAAAACGACAGGTCCCTATTAGTGGTTGATCGATAACAACTGAATCTAGTTGATTGAAGTGTTGAAGTAGTGTTTTGTACAACGTCAATAGTCACGTTTTATGTCTTTATAACCAGTCACGTGACCAACACTTTTATTTCTCAGCCTTCTATCAAAGTCAAATAGTACTTGGAAACAATAAGATGTTATTGCTGGCGTGTTTGTTTGTCTTGTGTGTGTCTGTGTTTGAGATAGAGAGACAGATAGACAGACAGAGAGGCAGACAGACAGACGGACGGACAGACAGACGGACAGATAGACGGACAGACAGACAGACAGACGGATGGATAGACGGATAGACAGACGGACAGAGCGATAGACAGACAGACAGACAGACAGACAGACAGACAGATAGACAGACAGACAGACAGAAACATGCTTAGTGCAGGCAAATGGAGTCGCTGCATTTGGAGTGAATAATGAAAACGGTTGAAGTATGCAATCACTAGATGTCAGATCAATCGGATGATGAGAGAAAGATGAGAGGGTATGAAGTAATGACGAATATGAATTGTGTCCAAATAATCTCAAGGTCAAGTTAGCTGCTCGTTACTGAACAAACGAAACGGCTGCGTCTGTAGTTTCTAATGCTGATTCAAATGAGTGAATTTTGACATGTACGAGCAGGGCTAGAACCACAGTCTTGCTATAATTTCACACGTACTAATTTCACATGTACAACCCTTACTAACAACGGTGATAAAAAATCCCCGAGGATAAAGCTTGCCAATACTTGGAGACTTACAAAACAAACATGAATTCCAGCTGACCTTTGCGGATGCTACTCCAAGTTATCTGATATGACCAATCAAAACCAATCAATCTGACAGAAGAGTAGAATCTAACTTCTCATACAGTCATATTATTCGTGTTGTCGCTGATTTGTGAAAGTTTGGTTATGACTCGGCAATAATATCAGAGGTTATTAAAATACAAGTAGAGAGGCGGGCAAACTTTGTGAAACGCAAATTAGAGATAAGTTTCACAGACATACCGAAATCTTTTTCGTAGAGATCACGCAGAACTTCCCTCGCGTTCTGGCCATAGTTGGTTTCGGGAAAAGGTGCGCTGAACACGTATACTACTGAGACTGCTTGCACTGTCATCCAAACCATCCAGCGTGGTAAGGCCGCCATTCTTAAAACACCTATAATGAGATCGAAAAGACGAGCATAGGTGGTTATAGGTTGAATGGAACTGTAGGTGTATGCAAATTTCAGCGTTTCCCCCTCGAAGCAACACCCTCGGCTTATTGCTGTCGCCAGGAAGTGACGTCCCGCGCGTGACGCACGCGTAGGATATGCAAATGAAACAACCCTGCCTCCCGGTGGGATCGTTTTCTGGTTCTGCGGAAGATTTCAAATGATGCCGTTTACAGCTCAACTGTGGCCGGAGAGAGACGCGGTTAGGAGGCGAGAATTATGAGCATTGCTGTAGAATCGACACCAATCGATTTTGGAGAGTCTCTCCAGTCGTTAACGGCTAACTTTAGCTTCCGCTGTGTCCCATTAAATCGATTACAGGAGAGAACAAAATTACTCCTTGTAAACATAGCTATAAGGGAATTATCGGCTAACCAGTTATTTTTGGCAATCGTCGAAAAAAGATTACTAAATTTTAACACTTTCAACGATGCATCTATCTATCTATCTATCTATCTATCTATCTATCTATCTATCTATCTGTCTTTCTGTCTGTCTATCTGTCTGTCTGTCTACCTGTCTGTCTATACCTGTCTGTTTGTATGTTTGACTGTCTTCTGTTTGCCTGTCTGTCAACCAATCAATCAATCAATCAATCAATCAATCAATATATATATATATATATATATATATATATATATATCCGTACATAGAGTGTACATGTACGGATGGATGGATGGATAGATGGATGGATGGATGGATGTTTACAGGGGGATGATGATGTTAATGACCATGATCATGATCATGAATTGGTTGTTCTCAATTTTAATCTTATTTCCGGAATTCAAGCAATACACCAGTGATTTGACAGGACACAATTATCTAGTTGTTTCACAGATCTACCCTCATTTGTGCATCCATATGTTTCCTATAATTTTCTTGAGTCGAGTTCTCTCCGGAGTGAGTTGACATGTTTACTGTATTAGTGTGAGCCCGGTATAGGATGATTTCTTTTGCAGGCAGATTTTCAAACTGAAGTGAATATCTTTAAATGTGTAAATCTCATGAAAACAGAACTACCGGAAATTTTACAGGATGCCCTAAATTTGAGTTAAAAGGTTTCATCAAAAGGTCAGAGAATGATATGTTTCTATAAATTACTTTATTGTTTAACTTTCTGTAGTTTCTGACTGTTTTTATATTTGTGAATAGGCCGCAGGCCTTTAAACGCAATAAACCCTACTATACATCTAGGTTGTTATAAATAGAATCCAGTCATTCATAATGCAAGACTCAAAGAGTAACCTGCATCTATCTCTGCCCCAGTGCTACGTTGTCAAGCGTTTTGCAATAGAGAAAGGAGAAATGGAAAGAAGTGGTTGAAGAGGCTGCTCTACAGAGGTAACCGATAGATGAGACGGGGACACACAGACGGAAGGGCGTCAGAGAGAGGCTGAATGAACTCAAGGCGGGCACAAAGAGACACAGACGTTCGCGAGAAAAACGTCAATTTACTGATACAATAAAAAGGCCAGATTGTACACATGTGTGATTTAATTCCTTCAAGTCGCGTCGCCTTCGGCAAAATGAGACATTGTACATCTTGAGACAGACAATGATGGCTTGTGCTTGAGCAGTTTTTCAAAAACAACATCTTAACATTTCGCGACGTCAGCGAAAATAGAAAACAGGCCGTGTGTTTCTAAACTTGGATATCGAATGGAGTGACTGTCAACACAGTACATTTTAAAATGGCAGGATTGACAGATATGGATGAATTACTTCCTGACTGAATAATCGACAGCATCCCCCACATTAGCCCACTTGTATGGAACTACGTTGTTTTGACATTTTTCAAAATGTAACTGCAACAGAACACAATACAAACTTTGTGTTTTAAGTGAAAATGTTGTTCTTGTAGAACAAATAGGACGATAAGTAGTTTTATGACGTAACAAAGATCGATCATATATACATCTAGATACCGTTCAGTCCATATCAAATAAGGTAAATGACTCTCTCTCTCTCTCTCTCTCTCTCTCTCTCTCTCTCTCTCTCTCTCTCTCTCTCCTCGCAGAGATTCACATAATGAATGTGTCGTTTGTGTGTTCAGTCAAGAGAAAGGGGAGACGACCTAAACATGCCCGTTCGACAAAACGATTCGACTTGTCTGTCTTTCGGCGTTAATGTATATTTACAACCCGGTAAGCGCCGGTCGTTAATGGCTACTTTTTTGTTTCTGTTGTTGTCTCCTCAATAAATTTCTGGAGATTTACAGTAACGTGAAATAAAGAAA